>CM064505.1:1435157-1703779 GCA_032716605.1 Paralithodes platypus | reverse complement strand
TACTCCAATTCTAAATTGAATTCAATCGGAAACAAGCTAATTTATATCTAAAGGTCTCACATAATAAATGTATATAGGGTAAGGTTATAAGGGTTAATATTAGCCAAGAATTAACTCACCAATAGTTCCACGTGGCAATGAGGCAAGGGAGAACGTTTACCCAATATGGCAGTGGATAATGGGGTACGAGACTTCGGTCCCGAGACACGAGTCAAGTTAAAGAAAGAATAAATGATTACATGGGAATGGACATGAATATTATGCTTATCTGTCAGTCAGTCATGGCGTCGATGAGAGCGTTGTGATGGTGTAGCTGAGTGTATTGCTGTATGTGTATTGTGATTAGAGGCACAAAAGCACGATCAACTGAGGCGGAAAATTAGATGTTAACTGGTTGGTGTTCGTGAAGGCTCTGGTGTTCCTCGAAGGCACACCTTTGCTGCCTTGGCAAAACGCCAGGAGCCCAAATTATCGTATCGCATCTAGGTTGCTCTAAACGATAAATTATATTAATATATACAATAAATTCATATATACAACATAAGACCATGGCAATATTGCTTAATAGCATATTAGGCCTTTTATAACTTAACTTATTTACAATCTTATAATATACGATCTACTCGTCCTACATCATGCTGCAGGAGCGATCGTGACGTCACAGAGACATACGAGATCACAAAAGAGTCATAGCCTATCGCATTTACGATACCTTGATACATTGCACTTTTACCTTTCAGCTGTAGCTGAACTGGTTGAGTGGGATTATGTTGACCTACTTCCCACCTCAGTATGGTTCCTCTGTGTATGTATAGTGTAGATGTTGACCCAGTACCGACCATGGTGCGTCATAAAACATCTCACCTCAGTATGGTTCCACTGTGTATGTATAGCGAAGATGTTGACCCCAGTACCGACCATGGTGCGGCGTAAACATCTATGCCCGGAAGTTCTCAACACAGTGGACCGTAGCAGTGGCTCCTCTCCGGCACGGCAAATGTCAGGTTTGTGTCTCACACCGTACCGGAAAAACACATTCTGATAGAAAAAAAACAATGGATGCAATATACAGTCTAACTAAATAGATTATCATAATAAACAAATATTATAATATATAGCCACCTCCCTCGTGGAATGGGTTGGCCCACTGAAGTACAACCAAAAGAAACAAAATGTAGGCTCAAGAAAAAAATGAATTTACCCCCTGAGGCGCACGGTTGCCAGTTTATTTGTTTTATAAAGTTGTTCACATGACGCCGCCTTTACCTGTAGCCAATAAAAATTGTTCGCATAATGTCGCCTTTACCTGTATCGACGAAGAAGCAGCTTTGTGGGTTTTGAGGAAGCCGATGTTGTGTTGAGGTCGACAAGTCCTTAGCTGAGCAGATTCCTCACTGGCAACACTGCTGGCCTCCTCCATCATGGTATTGGTAACACTGACACCTTTGCCCACCTCACCCAGTTTGCTGTTAGGGAGAATGGAAGATTGATTGACTGATATAATGGTAGACTGATAGAATGGTTGACTGATAGAATGGTTGACTGATATAATGGTAGACTGATAGAATGGTTGACTGATATCAGGGTATAAACAGAATTGTAGACTGATTGAATGGTTGTTTGTTGTTGGTGTTGTTCCCCAGGCTGTCTGACCGAGCAGCCCCAAGGTCCCAAGCAAGGCCAAGGCCATAACCGAGCGGCCCCACAAAACCCTCCCTGCTTACCACTAATAAAGCCCAGGTGACCGAAGCCACTCCAAGGCGGGGAGCTAAGGAGGGCGCGGAAACGCCTGCATTCACATAGAAAAAAGAAAATCACTTATAATACTTACACAGTGAGAAGGTGGGCGAGAAGTATAGACAGGCGAGTAGGAAGCTCACCAACAACAGGTATTTAACAAAAGGTGTTACGGAGAGTTGAGTACATACCGAACTCCATCAAACGGCCGGTTTGGACCACTTTTCTCCCCCATGTTTAGCCCCACTAGTTTTGAGCTTATAAGACGTTCGGCCCATTAGTTTGGCGATTTTAAGACCTTTTGCCCCATTTCGTTGTCAATTTTAAGACCTTTTGTCCCATTTAGGTGTCAATTATATCCTGGCGAGCAATAGCGAGCCTGCAATTTTAAGAGGAAATGGCCTTCGGCCGGGACATTTTTCTACCGAAAAATGTACAAATTTATCTTGAAGGGGGGTCTAGGGGGTGTTTTTCTAAGCTTGATGGAGGTCTAGGGAGGAAACTAAAAAAATATATGAATAAATGAATTTATATACCAAACAAACGGCCAGCCTCCCCTTAAAACAAAAACAGTCTTAATAATACTTACACAGTGAGAAGGCTGGGCAAGAAGTATAGACAGGTCAGCAGGAAGCTCACCAACAGGTATTTAATAACAGGTGTCATGGAGTTGCGTACATACCGACAAATGTACAAGGAGGGAGCCACCTGCATCTTGTCCTTCTGTAGTCCTGAAATGGTGGTGTAATGGTTAGAGTGTTTAAATGGTGGTGTAATGGTTAGAGTGTTTAAATGGTGGTGTAATGGTTAGAGTGTTTAAATGGTGGTGTAATGGTTAGAGTGTTTAAATGGTGGTGTAATGGTTAGAGTGTTTAAATGGTGGTGTAATGGTTAGAGTGTTTAAGGGGAGGTCTCCACTTGAGGGATTTTTTCTTGACCCCTTTCTCCCTCATGGTTAGCCCCATTGCTTTTGAGATTTTAAGACGTTTGCCCCATTAGTTTGGTGATTTTAAGAATTTCCGCCCCATTCTCTCAATTTTAAGACTTTTCGTGCAATTTAGGTGTCGATTTTATCCCGGCGAGCGATAGCGAGCCTGTAATTTAAGAGTAACCGCCCTTCGGCCGGGACATTTTTCTACCGAAAAATGTACAAATTTATCTTGATTTATCTTGTCAAGGGGGTGACATTTTAAGATTGCTGGAGGAGTAGGAAACAAACTAGAAACCTCCCGTTAAACATCTGTATGTGATATCCCAGGTTCGAATCCCGGTGGATCACATATAATTATGCTTTCATTCATTTCATTCGCTGGGAAGGGAAAAAATATTTAAGGGGGCCCACCTCGCTGTTTTTCTCTTTCTCTCCGTCTCTCGTTGGCTTGTATTCATTCGGCCCCATTCAGCCTACTGTTTTAAGACGTTTACCCCCATCCAGGTGTCAATATTTTCCTGGCGAGCGGTGGCGAGCCAGCATATATATATTTTGTTTTGACAGCAAGCTAAATTTGTACATTTTTCGATAGAAAAATGTCTCCGGCGAAGCCGGATTTCTCCATACAATGCTGGCTCGCTATCGCTCGCCAGGAAGAAATCGACACCTGGATGGGGATAAATGTCCTAAAACAGTTGGCTGAATAGGGCCGAATGGATACAAGCCAGGGAAAGAGAGAAAAGGAGAGAACGATAAAAAAAAAAAAAGTGACCCCCCTTAAGAATACTACCCTTGGGTGGTATTTTTAAACACTTCTTTCTCTTCAAAGCGCCAAATATCGATCGAATATTTTGGGAATGAGTGTTGTTTACAGAGATTACGCGGAATATTGTGGGAATGAGTGTTGTTTACAGAGATTACACAGAATATGTGGGAATGAGTGTTGTTTACAGAGATTACACGGAATATTGTGGGAATGAGTGTTGTTTACAGAGATTACACAGAATATTGTGGGAATGAGTGTTGTTTACAGAGATTACACGGAATATTGTGGGAATGAGTGTTGTTTACAGAGATTACACAGAATATTGTGGGAATGAGTGTGTTTACAGAGATTACACGGAATATGTGGGAATGAGTGTTGTTTACAGAGATTACACAGAATATTGTGGGAATGAGTGAGTTGTTTACAGAGATTACACGGAATATTTGTGAATGAGTGTTGTTTACAGAGATTACACGGAATATTGTGGGAATGAGTGTTGTTTACAGAGATTACACAGAATATTGTGGGAATGAGTGTTGTTTACAGAGATTACACAGAATGTGGGAATGAGTGTTGTTTACAGAGATTACACAGAATATTGTGGGAATGAGTGTTGTTTACAGAGATTACACGGAATATTGTGGGAATGAGTGTTACAGAGATTACACAGAATATTGTGGGAATGAGTGTTGTTTACAGAGATTACACGGAATATTGTGGGAATGAGTGTTGTTTACAGAGATTACACGGAATATTGTGGGAATGAGTGTTGTTTACAGAGATTACACGGAATATTGTGGGAATGAGTGTTGTTTACAGAGATTACACAGAATATTGTGGGAATGAGTGTTGTTTACAGAGATTACACGGAATATTGTGGGAATGAGTGTTGTTTACAGAGATTACACGGAATATTGTGGGAATGAGTTGTTTACAGAGATTACACGGAATATTGTGGGAATGAGTGTTGTTTACAGAGATTACACAGAATATTGTGGGAATGAGTGTTGTTTACAGAGATTACACAGAATATTGTGGGAATGAGTGTTGTTTACAGAGATTACACAGAATATTGTGGGAATGAGTGTTGTTTACAGAGATTACACGGAATATTGTGGGAATGAGTGTTGTTTACAGAGATTACACAGAATATTGTGGGAATGAGTGTTGTTTACAGAGATTACACGGAATATTGTGGGAATGAGTGTTGTTTACAGAGATTACACAGAATATTGTGGGAATGAGTGTTGTTTACAGAGATTACACGGAATATTGTGGAATGAGTGTTGTTTACAGAGATTACAGAATATTGTGGGAATGAGTGTTGTTTACAGTGATTATTGTGGGAATGAGTGTTTGTTTACAGAGATTACAAGAATATTGTGGGAATGAGTGTTGTTTACAGTGATTACACGGAATATTGTGGAATGAGTGTTGTTTACAGAGATTACACGGAATATTGTGGGAATGAGTGTTGTTTACAGAGATTACACGGAATATTGTGGGAATGAGTGTTGTTTACAGAGATTACACAGAATATTGTGGGAATGAGTGTTGTTTACAGAGATTATTACACGGAATATTGTGGGAATGAGTGTTGTTTACAGAGATTACACGGAATATTGTGGGAATGAGTGTTGTTTACAGAGATTACACGGAATATTGTGGGAATGAGTGTTGTTTACAGAGATTATTACACGGAATATTGTGGGAATGAGTGTTGTTTACAGAGATTATTACACGGAATAGCAGCACTCCCATATCTCAGGGTAGTATCATATGTCAGGTCATTTCGTCCATTAAGGGGGGGTCACCGTTTTTTTTTTTTTTTATCTTTCTCACCTTTTCTCTCTTTTCCTGACTTGTATCCATTCGGCCCCATTCAGCTAACTGTTTCAAGACGTTTATCCCCATACAGGTGTTGATTTCCTGGCGAGCGATAGCGAGCCTGCATTGTATGGAGAAATCCGGCTTAGCTGGAGACATTTTTCTATCGAAAAATTTACAAATTTAGCTTGCTGTCAAAACAAAAATATATATATGCTGGCTCGCTACCGCTCGCCAGGAAAATATTGACACCTGGATGGGGGTAAACGTATTAAAACAGTAGGCTAAATGGGGCCGAATGGATACAAGCCAAAGAGAGGGAGAGACAGAGAAAACAAGCAAGGTAGGCTCCCTTAACTGCTCTGCGAAGGGAAATAATAATAATAATAATAATAATAATAATAATAATTTGTATTTTATCTCAACTACATTTAGACGATTTTATTTAGCTTAGGAAGGATGTACGGTAGCTAAAAGGATTAACCCTCTCCGACATATGACGCGATTTTGAGGCTATTAGGGATACTTTAAAACCTGTGTTACCATCAGGGGTATTTAGAAACCTTTAGTTTAGTTACTTCAAGCTCTGCAGTTGTCTTTGAGTTAGCTGTGTTGAGCCTATTGGGGATACTTTAAAGCCTTTGTTACCATCAGGGGTATTTAGAAACCTTTAGTTTAGTTACTTCAACCTCTGCAGTTGTCTTTGAGTTAGCTGTGTTGAGCCTATTGGGGATACTTTAAAGCCTGTGTTACCATCAGGGGTATTTAGAAACCTTTAGTTTAGTTACTTCAAGCTCTGCAGTTGTCTTTGAGTTAGCTGTGTTGAGCCTATTGGGGATACTTTAAAGCCTTTGTTACCATCAGGGGTATTTAGAAACCTTTAGTTTAGTTACTTCAACCTCTGCAGTTGTCTTTGAGTTAGCTGTGTTGAGCCTATTGGGGATACTTTAAAGCCTTTGTTACCATCAGGGGTATTCAGAAACCTTTAGTTTAGTTACTTCAACCTCTGCAGTTGTCTTTGAGTTAGCTGTGTTGAGCCTATTACGGATACTTTAAAGCCTTTGTTACCATCAGGGGTATTTAGAAACCTTTAGTTTAGTTACTTCAACCTCTGCAGTTGTCTTTGAGTTAGCTGTGTTGAGCCTATTGGGGATACTTTAAAGCCTTTGTTACCATCAGGGGTATTTTAGAAACCTTTAGTTTAGTTACTTCAACCTCTGCAGTTGTCTTTGAGTTAGCTGTGTTGAGCCTATTAGGGATACTTTAAAGCCTTTGTTACCATCAGGGGTATTTAGAAACCATTAGTTTAGTTACTTCAACCTCTGCAGTTGTCTTTGAGTTAGCGGTGTTGAGCCTATTAGGGATACTTTAAAGCCTTTGTTACCATCAGGGGTATTTAGAAACCTTTAGTTTAGTTACTTCAACCTCTGCAGTTGTCTTTGAGTTAGCTGTGTTGAGCCTATTGGGGATACTTTAAAGCCTTTGTTACCATCAGGGTATTTAGAAACCTTTAGTTTAGTTACTTTAACCTCTGCAGTTGTCTTTGAGTTAGCGGTGTTGAGCTATTAGGGATACTTTAAAGTCTTTGTTACCATCAGGGGTATTTAGAAACCTTTAGTTTAGTTACTTCAACCTCTGCAGTTGTCTTTGAGTTAGCTGTGTTGAGCCTATTAGGGATACTTTAAAGCCTTTGTTACCATCAGGGGTATTTAGAAACCTTTAGTTTAGTTACTTCAACCTCTGCAGTTGTCTTTGAGTTAGCTGTGGGCAGAAAACTAATTTTGGAGAGGTAATTATAAGAGTGAGAGAACTCTATTTCGTATTGCTAATCTGGCAACCTCTGCGTCATATGAGTCTGAAGGGGTTAATTGAGATAGTCTGTAGCCTTTGCATGGATAGACTTCCTTCCTAAGCTGAATAATATCGTCTAATAGTTGCCAGAATATGATGAAAAGAAAGTCACAAATAAAAAATAAAAAAACACGAGATCAATTGACCACTTGCGAGTTTCAGGCTATAAGGAAGTTGGAGTTGTTTACATTGATATTTAGCAGAATTACCAGCTAAAATACGGTTGTAATACATTTATAAATACATTCAACTAAATTCAACATACGTTTCATCCATTAGACATCTACTTTATTGTTGTATTGCTGTTAAGGGGAGATGTCCACTTGAGGGATTTTTTTCTTGACTCCTTTCTCCCTCATGTTTAGCCCCATTGTTTTTTCTAATTTTAAGACGTTTGCCCCATTATTTTGACGATTTTAAGAACTTTCAACCCATTTCTGTAAATTTTAAGACCTTTCGTGTCATTTAGGTGTCGATTTTATCGTGGCGAGCGATAGCGAGCCTGTAATTTAAGAGGAACCGGCTTTCAGCCGGGACATTTTTCTACCAAAAAATGTAAAAATTTATCTTGAAAGAGGCTCAAGGGGGTGTAATCTTAAGCTTGAAGGATATCTAAGGACCAAACTAAAAACCTCCCGTTAAGGAAACCGTACTGGCGATCTGAAAGTAGCTTATGGGAAGATAAATGCTTAAGAAATTTTGAGTTAAGAATACTTTCAAAAACTTTAGAGATGCAAAAAATGAGAGCAATTGGACAATAGTTGGAGGGTTGAGAGCAGTCACCCTTCTTTGGGACAGGTTGAATAAGAGCAAACTTCCAGCATGAAGGAAAGATGTACAGCTTTAGAAGAGATTATGATATTAGGCATAAGTAAGTGAGAGGGCAGTGGAGAGTGAGGAATAGCACTGGAATCATCCAAGGTGGAGTTTTTAGCGAATGTTTGAGCAATGAGTTCAGCTTTGTCAGAGGAAGAGGTGACGGTGGTAGGCTACCGTCAGAGTAGATGAGGGGAGGAAAAGACGAGGAAGTGAAATTGTTGGAGAGATTTTTGGCTAGATGCCAAAAAGCTTGGGAAGAGCTAGAGTTGTAAAGTTCAGATAATTTGTTTTTGATGAAAGAGTTTTTGGCTAGTTGAAGAACAGATTTGGCTTGATTCCGGGCAGAGACATATATCTTGAAAGGGGGTCTAGGGCGTGTATTTTTATAGTTTGATGGAGGTCTAGCGAGGAAACTAAAAAATAGGTAAATATATAAATATATAGACCAAAAACCAACCACTACCCCCATAAACTGCACAAACTCGTGTAAATATAGCTTGAATAAAGTGTAAAAGACGTTGGCAGTACAGAAGGGGTTAAGGCACTCCACCTTCCAGCACAGATGTACCGAAGTAGGGTAACGCTAACAAGTCATATCTCAGCTGTCATTATGTTTGGCTTGCTCTGTGCTGTATTAATGTCTGCCAGATGTTGAATAGGGTGAGTAAGTGTAACAGTTTGTATACCTCACTCGAAATGAATAAATTAAGTTTAATTATTGCTCTTACCAAATATAGATACACATATATACTTGGTGCCGGGACATCACTTATTAGGCCGACTGTACTGCTGCCACCGTGATGAATGATAGGGTATTACTCCTCAAGCAACATGAAAAGATGGGGGTGATACATGAATGATCTTCCACCGCGATGAATGCCCGAGAGGGAGTAGTTGGAATAAAAAAAAAAAAAAAAAGATGGGGGTGATACATGAATGATCTCCCCCCATACATCGTCACCAAATTGACCACTTGCGAGTTTCAGGCTATTAGGAAGTTGGTGCCGTAAACATAGTGGTATTAAGAGGAGGTTTTTAGATTGGTCCCTAGATATCCTTCAAGCTTAAGATTACACCCCCTTGAGCCTCTTTCAAGATAAATTTTTACATTTTTCGGTAGAAAAATGTCCCGGCTGAAAGCCGGTTCCTCTTAAATTACAGGCTCGCTATCGCTCGCCACGATAAAATCGACACCTAAATGACACGAAAGGTCTTAAAATTGACAGAAATGGGTTGAAAGTTCTTAAAATCGTCAAAATAATGGGGAAAACGTCTTAAAATTAGAAAAACAATGGGGCTAAACATGAGGGAGAAAGGAGTCAAGAAAAAAATCCCTCAAGTGGACATCTCCCCTTAAGGGCCGCTCTACTAGTGATCTTCTTGCTTATCTTACGAACTCTTAGTCATCCTCCTTTTGGGACTTCGGTGAGACTTTTTGTATTGCTCTATAGGGCCTATATATTGAAAGACTTCAATAGAGTCTGGCACAAATCATTAATATCCAAACAACCCTCCTTCGGTTTCTATCCATCCATCTGTGCCTTTCTCTCTAATTTTCTTTCCGGCTATTTTATTTCTGCGGTTGTGGATGGCCATCGTTCACTTCCTCAACCTATCAACTCCGGTGTTCCTTAGGGTTTTGTCCTATCTCCAATTATCTTCCTATTATTCATTAACGACCTTCTTGACTGCACTTCCAGCCCCATTCACTCAAATGCTGACGATTCTACATTACACTATTCAACTAGCCTTCCATATCATTCACAGCAGGAACTCCAAAAGTCACGTAAGGAGGCCATAAAGCACCTATCTTTTGATCTCTCTATTATATTTAATTGGGGCAGAGAAAACCTTGTTACTTTTAATTATTCCAAAACTCAATTTCTCCATCTGTCTACTCGTCACCCCCTTCCAAAAAACTATTACTTACTCTTTAACAACATACAAATTAACCCTTAATCTTCTCTTAATATTCTTGGTGTCTCTTTTTCTTCTGATCTCTCTTGGAGAGATCATAATACCACTCTTGCTGAAACAGCTTCCCAGAAGCTGGGTGTGCTCAACCACCTCCGGGTTTTTTTACCCATGCACAGCTTCTTGCTCTGTCCAGGGGCACAGTGCATCCATATATTGAGTATAGTTTACACGCGTGGGGAAGATCCTCTCACGCAGCACTTCTAGACAAAGTAGAAAAGAAAGCCTTCCGTTTCATTAACTCAAGTCCACTCACCAATTTTCTACAGTCTCTCTCTCTCTCTTCGCCGCAATGTTACATCTCTCTCACTATTTTACCGCTATTACAATAATCAGTGTTCCTCAGAGCTCTCTGTGTATACAACCCCCTCTTCGTAGAGCACGTAGCACCTGTCTTGCAACACAATCCCACCCCTACTCTGTGCAACCCTCCAACCCAAGTGATTCTCAATCTGTCTTCTATTCAACAGCTGAGCTCTGGAACTCTCTCCCAGAATCAGTGTTTCCCTCATCCTATGACTTTAATTGCTTCAAACTCTGTGTGTCCAGGCATTTTGGCTCCGAAAGTCCCTTGATTTTGGCCCTGTCACTCTGCCAACTCTGGGAGAAGCACTCGTCACAGGCAGTTCCGCCTTTTGTCTCCCTCACTCACATAGAAAAAATAAGTAACACCCCGTTCTTAACATTAATGTATAGATGTATGTGAATATGTGTTTTTAATATATAGTCTGAAATAATTTAAGGAACACCCCACCCCGATCTTAACATAATCCATCCATTACAAACCCCAATGTACTTGAATAAACTAATGAAAGCACATATGGTCCATAAGAATCTAAACCAAAAAATATATATTACTCTAGACTTTTTCCAGCGCCGATCAAAGCCCCATGGCCAAAACCGTGTCATTAATGTATGACATCATTAGTTAGCATCACACCAACTCTTTACACACTGTCTGGGGCGAGGCGGGTCTTTTTTAATTAAGGGGGGTCACCGTTTTTTTTTTTTTTTATCTTTATCTCCTTTTCTCTCTTTCCCTGGTTTGTATCCATTCGGCCCCATTCAGCCAACTGTTTTAAGACGTGTATCCCCATCTAGCATTGTATGGAGAAATCCGGCTTCGCCGGAGAATTTTTTTTATCGAAAAATGTACAAATTTAGCTTGCTGTCAAAACAAATATATATATATATATATATATATGCTGGCTCGCTACCGCTCGCCAGGAAAATATTGACACCTGGATGGGGGTAAACGTCTTAAAATAGAAGGCTGAATGGGGCCGAAAAGATACAAGCCAAAGAGAGAGGGAGAGAAAGAAAAAAAAAGCGAGGTGGGCTCCCTTAACCCGTTGAGTTCCAGCGACGAGTTTTCTATTTTATTCTAGCTATATTTAGACGATATTATGCAGCTTAGGAAGGATCTGTGGTAGGTAAAAGGGTTGGTTGCGATCATTTGAAGCCTTATTATTGCTAGAAGTCCTTCCTAAGCTGAATGAAATCGTCTAATAGTTGCTAGAATATGATGAAAAGGACGTCCCTGGTACTGAAATGGGTTAAGCATCGAGGCCTGTTTCACTACACTATATTTGGGGATTTTAAGACGTTTCACCTCGTTTGTTTGGCGATCATAAGACACTTCACCCCGTTCAGGTATCTATTAAAATCTGGATGAACAACGCGAACCTGCAACTTAAGCCGGTATCACACGAGCATTTTTAGTCAACATTCGATAGGCTAATCAAAAAATTTCGGACATTTCTGGAATATTTTGCACTGGTATCGGAAACTAGACTGGTAATAGATGAATTTACGAAACCGAAATACTTAAAATGTTGACCTCATAAGCTGGCAGACCAGTGTTGAGCATAAATGTTGAGGGAAAAAGCGCTCGTGTGATACCGGCTTTAGAAGTAGCAAATGTTCTACCAAAATATGTACCCAATTAGATTATAGCAGTTAGATAGGTAAATCACTATAGTCCGTTCATGGCGTCAATCCCGAGCGTCCAGCTGATCGCCGAGTTGCCAACGACATTATATACTAGTATTTTTGTCTGGAGTTTAATGGAATTATATCGATATTGCCCATATACATATTACAGTATGTTCATTTCAAGTTATGACCCTGCATTAAATCGATCTTCGTTTTTTCGTTCATCCCTGTAGTTCACCAGTGTATTAACCCCTTCTGTACCGGGGACATATTTGTACTTTATTCTAGCTACTATTAGACGATTTTATTCAGTTTCCAAAGGGCCTCCAGCAACTAACAGGCTTCGAACTATCTCACCTATAACCCATTTCTTTACCACAGATCCTTCTTAAACTGCACAAAATCGTCTAAATATAGTTGAAATATAACCACAAACATCCTCGGTAGTGAAAGGGTTAAGGGGATAGGCTAGTGCTTGGTTTTTGGTCTATACATTTATTTATTTATTTTTTTATTTTTTTAGGGTCCTATGCTAGACCTCCATCAAGCTTTAAAAAAAAAAAAAAAAAAATATATATATATATATATATATATAAAAAAAAAAAATATATATATATATATATAAAATGCCCCAGAACGAGAAGCCCACCACAGAAGCCATGAACGAACACCACACAGAAACACCAAAGGAAAGGTCCACAGAACGAAAGGACCAGCTGACCGAGCCAGCCATTTCAGACAGGCCCAAGCTCGCAGGGCTAAACAGCTCCAGGACACACCCATTTACCTTTTCTAAAACTGACCATTTTCCACACCTCACGTACACTAACCCCCTCGTGTCCTACACTCCTAACTACAAAGATGATGAACAGGAATATACATTCATATTAAAAACACCCATGCCTGTCCCGACGTTGAGCCAATGCCAACACATCAGACAGCCATAATTATATCTATGTATGTTCTTGCATCCGAGAAGTAGATGTTATATATCTTAGAAGTTAAAACACCCACGCTGTCCCTAGACCTCGTATATCATTTTCCATGACGAGTATAGATATATGTAACCCGTGCCCATGGAGTCGCCCCTTGCATTGTTCCTCTAGTAACTAAGTCTATAATATTAACTGCCACCAGCATTGATACGACATAGCGGTACTGTCCTTGCTACAAAGATGATGAATAGGAATATACATTCATATTAAAAACATGCCCTGTCCCGACGTTGAGCCAATGCCAACACATCAGACAGCCATAAATATATCTATGTATGTTCTTACATCCGAGAAGTAGATGTTATATATCTTAGAAGTTCAAACACCCACGCTTGTCCCTAGACCTCTTATATCATTTTCCATGACGAGTATAGATATATGTAACCCGTGCTCAGTCGCCCCTTGCATTGCTCCTCTAGTAACTAAGTATTAATATTAACATTCCCTAACATCTTGTCTTGCCAGACTAAGCTTCTGAAGACCCATCGCCCCATAAATCTATGTATGCAATCCTTAGGTTAAGTATTTTTATCCGCCATTGTGTTCACCTTTTTCCATTTACTTTCCACAATTGTCATACGTCTTCCCCTTGCCTCCTTCGTATCCACAGCCCACACTACGCCAATTTATTTCGTGTCTTACACCTCTTACCCCAACCAGAGATTGTATAAGATAACCTGGTTACCAGTATCTGTCATAACTCATAAGTACCCCGAAACAATAACTAAGTACCCCTACGAACTGCCGCTGTGGTTGGTATTTTATATTTAATAGAAAACGCAGTTCCCAGGGCCAACTAATAGTATCCATAACCCTCTGACTGATCACATAACTCTATCTTTTCCAGACTCATATACCACCCCATAGTTGCATTCCCCGGTAGCATTTGGCTAACGTATTCTACTGCCTTTTCAAACTTCCATATCAATTGTAGCCTAATGCCACCCCCACGCCCAGGGACCTTAGGGGCAAAATTTCCCTGTAGCCCTTGAACTCCCCCCCCCCCCCTCTCATTAAGACACCCGCGCTTCTCGACTCTTGTCCGACCTAGCCTCTCTCTCATACCTCTTGAAGATCCTTGAATTGTCCGTTACTAACGCTCTCCAACCTTTTATATATATACTCCTATCCAGCCTACCTTCACTTAGTAGGCCAGAACAACATTAGAACTTTACTAGCCCCTTGCATGCCATCTATTCTCTTACAACACATTCACAACCCTGCACCCAATGGTCGTCGGTGCGAGGCTAGCCGCCCCGCCAGCAACTAACTTCTATTGCCATACTTCCAGATAA
The DNA here is from genome assembly GCA_032716605.1 of Paralithodes platypus. Lineage (NCBI taxonomy): Eukaryota > Metazoa > Arthropoda > Malacostraca > Decapoda > Lithodidae > Paralithodes > Paralithodes platypus. The sequence goes on along the minus strand of CM064505.1, from coordinate 1,689,649 downwards.
ATGTGGCAGAGTTAGCAACCCAGTCTCCACCATATCCAGCAAACCCTACAATTAACAACCAGCCGAGTAAAACCAGCTAGCTAAGGCACCTTCGGTTTTGGTATTAAAGACACTCACATCTGTCTCATACACAGAGGGTTATTACAAACACTGGTGATATGGCAAGCCCCTAGCCACAGCCGCCGGACGACTATATCAGAGAGAGGGCGCCCAGCTCCCCCTTTTTGCCCACCCGAGGAGGGAGACCCCCACCCCCGCGGAGGTATACCTGGCCCCTGTTTTGACTTTCGAGTCATTGCCAGGTAGCACAGGAATTCTTCCTATCAATGAACTAACCATGAATGACTAACACCTTTACTAACCTCTATTAACTCACAATAAACCATTTACCTTTCTTGCATGCTCTGATCACTAAATTAGCACCTCGGCTATACCATAGAATGAAGGTTGAACAATCTAGAGAGACGCTCCTATCACAGCTGTCCCCATCCTCCTCGCAAAGTAGATCCAGTCTCTCTCCCCTAAATACGTCCAGTATAGCCAAAATAGTACCTCTTACTAAGGCTCAGTTATATGAAAATATAAAGGCTTCCTATCGCCCTGTGCCACAACAGTAAATACCATCTTACCTAGTCCCCATATCTATTGAGAGCTCAATTAAGTCCATAAGACTCGAGATCCCTACTGTCTACAGGGTCCAGAACCGAGCCTATAAATCTAACTCCCGCCCCCAGTCAAATCAGTTGAAAGCTAGACACCAACCAGGGGTCACTACCCTGCAGTTAATTTCTAGCTCTGCCCTTGTGTTGTTCCGGAGTGAGATCCCAGAACCGGCAGACTCCGTGGCAGATTTGGATAGAAGGACCTGCCCACGTATTGAAGAACTTCACACATATGGCCCCCCTGGACGGCCGCGGAACCAGTTGTTAGCCCCCAACATCATGGACGCAAGATAACCAGGACCAGACCCATCAGATACTACCCAAGATTCCCTTTAGCAGTACTACATATTACTGTGCTGTTTTAGATTCACTAATTAATATTTCTACGAAGTGGCTAAGACCTTGCCCAGTGTAATTCATACTTAACCATTCCATTTGGGACGTACTAAGCGATCAGTGCTCTTTAATTAACAGGCGACCTTGACTCTCGTAATTACTTTATTCAGATATTAAAACTCTAGTGATATCTAACGTTCGCCCACTGATTTGCGTTCTATGTATTTCTGAGACAAGGATATAAAACTTAGATCAGTACCCCCTGAGGTTACTAGATTTCCCGTGCTCTAAAAATACGTGTGTCTAATCTAGTCTGTGAACTACTACTTGTGCACCAGAGCTACCAGTAATAAATCTAACAGTGAATATGAATCTATAAGAAACATTGATGGTCTTCGGTATATAAACCTGTGAAATCAAAGCCAGTGATCAGAAGATTAATACCTGAACGTTGGAAGTGGGAGGCTAGGCTCCATCCAGATCCACTTATGCTAGTGTTGTTCAATTCTATTATATTGTCTTACACAAGTATTCTGCAGTGGTATATCAATAAACGTGATCATGTAACTTGCTACCATGTGTTTCTTTGTGTTCTCTATTCCTCATATCTTGTATTGTGCATGCAGCCTTATATACCCAGTCAATTTAGAACTCACATTACCCAAGTTAAACCTGTAGAAAAACAGGGCATAACAATATATATAGACCCCCTTTCAAAGATAAATTTGTAAATTTTTCGGTAGAAAAAATTCCCAGCCGAAGGCCGGTACCTTCTACTGGTTAAGAACTACTGGTTGAAAGTATATTGGCTGAGTGAGATAATGGTTGAAATTATCGACTGGTTGAGAGGTATACTGGTTGAAACATTCTACTAGTTGAGAACTCTTGGTTGAAATGATCCGCTGGTTGAGCGAGATACTGGATGAAATAGTCTACTGGTTGAAATGGTGCACTGGTTGAAACAGTCCACCGGTTTAAATGGTATAGGCTACTGGTTGAATGTCTAATTTAAAATGATGCACTGGTTGAAACAGTCCACCGGTTCAAATGGTGTACTGGTTGAAATAATTAACTGGTTGAGTGAGATAGGATACTGGTTGAAATGGTGTTCTGGTTAAATGCCGGTGTAGGCTACTGGTTGAAATTACGTGTAGGCTATTGCTTAAAGGGGTGTAGGCTACTGGTTGAAATTGTCTGCTGGTTGATTGAGATACTGGTTGAAATGGTCTACTAGTTGAAGCCTTTTACTGGTTGAGTAAGATAATGGTTGAAATGGTCTACAGGTTGAGTGAGATACTGGCCGAAATGGTCTACTGGATGATTGAAATGGTCTACTGGATGATTGAGACACTGGTTCAAATGGACTACTGGTTGAACTATAAGAGTACTAGGTACAATATAACGAGCTTACTGGTGAAGAGGAGATGTTGACAGTCTGAACCAAACCAACAGAATGACCAAACTCTCCCACTCTCTCTAAAACACGCCTCTCAACACCTGGCCATACAGTGAAATATTGCCTTCTGATAACCATACAGCACGTTTTTCAAAGGCACAGAGAGGCATATACATTACCAAACATCACCATACACAAGCCAGGCCTACAAGCCTCCCGAGAATGTTTGGTAGAAGTTAATTCTAGGTTGGGTAGAAATTGTAACCTCTAACCTCTGTAACTCAAAAAGGGCTACAGCAAATGAACTGTCAATTTATACACATAATCCCTGGCCAAGTCTTCCTATTTGGTATAAACATTAGCTCGATTACTCTAATCTTTTTTGAGTTATGAGAGGTTAGAGGTTACGATTTCTGCCCAACCTAGAATGAACGGACTCGGATCAGGTGAAGGTATTGAGGGATAAGCCTTTTACAACGGCACCTCGTAGCTACTTTCCTATTTTCTGAAGTGTAGAGAGAGAAGGGGTGTTGGAGAGAGAGTAAGCTGTTAGAGTGGCTTTGTTGTGTGTTATAATATAGTGATCTCCTTCTTATCTTACAAGTGAAGTAGTGTGGTAGGAGGGGATCGAAGGTGTTGACAGTGTGGCCCAAACTTTTGATGAGCTATCTAACCTAAATGTACATAAGAGCACAGGACCAGACAAAATTCCTGCCAAATTTCTACGAGATGGAGCCATTGGTATAGCAGGCCCCCTAACCCACATCATTAACTTGTCAATTAACACCAACACAGTACCTGCTGAACTGAAGGAAGCTATTGTAACCCCTCTATTCAAGAAAGGAAATAAACTAGAAGTTGGCAACTACAGACCAGTTAGCATTTTTTTTTTTTTTTTTTCTATATTCCAACTTACTCCCTCTCGGGCATAGGCTGAGAGCCTGGACATTCACAGCTGTGCAATGAGCAGTGAAGCCCGTGAGGTCTTGTTCCAGTCTAGGGAGTGAGGCATGTGAAGCACGTAGAGTACAACGAGCACCTGCCATCTTGCCTTCACATGAGGCACGGTGCTCACTCATGGTCCGAAGCGACCCCATCTCTGAAGCCACCTCGTTCCCGTGCATATTATGTATTGTATCTAAAATCCTTGAAAGAGCGGTATACACCCAAATTGAACACTACCTCAAACAAAATGATCTATTCTATAAGTTTCAATCAGGTTTCAGATGCATGTACTCGACAGACTCCTGTCTCATCCACTTAACAGATCACATTCGTAAAGAAATGTCTAAAGGTAACTACACCGGTATGGTTCTTCTTGATCTACAAAAAGCGTTTGACACAGTAGACCATGATATCCTATGTAATAAACTACAAGCAATGGGCATAGGGTCTGTGAACTGGTTTAAATCTTATCTTAGTGGTAGAACCCAAAGAGTCAAAATTGATGATAATATATCTGATCCTATGCCAATTAACTGTGGGGTCCCGCAGGGAAGCATCCTTGGTCCCTTACTCTTTCTCTGTTATGTGAACGATATGGAACTGAGCGTCTCGTGTAAATTATTACTGTATGCAGACGACAGTGTGCTTCTGGTTTCAGGAAAAGACCCAATAAGTATTGCCGCTTCACTTTCCAAAGAACTAGCATCATGTAGTGAATGGCTAGTGGACAATAGACTATCTCTTCACCTGGGCAAGACGGAAGCCATCTTATGTGGAACAAAACGCAAACTGAAAGACATTGTGGGCTTCTCGGTCAACTGTAATGATATTCCAATAACAACAGTGTCACAAGTTAAATATCTCGGACTGAAACTGGACGCGAGTTTGTCAGGTGAAACAATTTTGGAATCTATCCGGAGTAAGTGTAGAGCACGTATAAAATACCTGTATAGACAGGTGGGATGCTTGCCCGCGGCGACCAAAAAGACCCTCTGCCAAGCGCTTGTTCAATGTCATTTTGACTATTCTGTGTCATCCTGGTACTCTGCATCATCTAAATCAGCACAGCACAAACTTCAGGTCACTCAAAATAAAATGGTTAGGTTCATGCTGAACCTAGGACCCAGATCACATGTTGGCCAGGAACAACTTCAGTCACTAGGTATGCTCAATGTTTCTGACAGGGCCAAACAAATCAGGATAACTAATGCCTTCAAAATTTTCTATGACAGAGCTCCAGAGTATCTAAAGAATGAATTTGTTAAAGCAAATGAGAGGAGTGGACATAATACAAGAAACATGATGTTTAATTTTAAGGTCCCGAGAATCCAAGGACAGGGTAAGCAAACATTCTTCTTCACTGCCATCAAAGACTGTAACGACCTACCCCAGTCAGTCCGTGAAAAGAGAACACTGTATTCCTTCAGACGTAGCTTGAAGGAACACCTGAACCGGACAGCTGCGTGAAGGGAGCACCAAGCTTATGTCTACTACTAAATACGACATAAGAGATAGACAAACCAAACTGAAATGATTACTGATATTTACTATAGGATGTAAGGTATCTTAAAATAACCCCCTAGAAATACTTTCTCTAAAGTATCTATTTCTTTATCCTCCCCATTTCCCCAGCTAACCTAATCCCACAAGGACACCAATGGAAATACGCCTAACGGCCTTATTGGGCTATCCTTAGTTGGAATTATGCAAGGCTGGTACATGTCATATTTATAACATACTATGTGGAGGGTTCTGTGGGGGCACTCGGTTATGGCCTTTGAATTGCTCGGGGCCTTGGGGCTGTTCGGCCAGGCAGCTTGGGGAACAACAACAACAACAACAACAACATACTATGTGGTACCAACTCTGTAAATTGCTAACTGAATAAATATTATTATTATAATATTATTATTATTATTATTATGTCTGTCAAATGAGCATGCATCTAGAGGATCTAAAATTTATTATTTATTTTTCCTAATGGATGTTGAGCAGATCCTCTTCTAGAGTGTGTTCCTTGCCTAGTTAACTCCAAAGGTGGTCTCTTGCCTTGGAACTTGACCATGAGGGGATTACATTTGTGGCTGGGATTGTATCAAGACTATTGAGGAGTGAATTACCGGTACATATTTAAATAAACGGTATGATGCAGTTTTTAGCATCTTGCCCTCCCTGCTCAAGATCGGGGCTAGGGTGGGTGCCCTGAAATTTTAGGGACTTCAGTGAACAGGCCAAAAAACGGCCCATCTCCCGTTAAGCTTATAGTTGGCCCTTTCACTTAGCCCCAGTTCACCATTTTCTTGCAAGGGTGGCGACTTGAGAGGCATCAAGATCAAGTTGATACATGATCGTGTGGATGTGGGCCATTAAATGATATACTTAAGTTCTATGCTGTAATCAAACAAAATAACCTTGGAACCTTTTATTATTCAATAATGCAAACTAAATATAATTTTAGTTATCATCAGATTCAACAGAATTTTCACACTACTAAATTTTAAATGAAAAGGGTTGAAATGTAGGCTACAGAAAACTTGTGTTCAAACTCCTAAAATTTTGCAATACATTTTCATTTACAATACTTGATTTATTATAATGTAAAACTTGCAAAATAAACAAACCAAACTGGGACGATACAAGATAAAAGCAAAAGAACTCCTCAAAATCGCTATGTGGAAATAACGCTTAATAATATCAAATTTCGAAATAAAGGTGTAGCCTATAGTAATGGTAGGCTGTTAAATATATATATTATAATAAAATAGTAGTAAACAAGGACTCAAATTCAAGTCACCAATAGCTTTTTCCTCCAAGACACATTTCAGCTGTCCAAATATCCCATAAGCTCCTAGAAATATGTAGGCTATTAGCTTTGTAAGTTAATGCTCTAAATTATTAAGCTGCCCAAACAATTTTATAAATACACTATATTTATATAATAGCACTGTACAGTGATGGAAAATTAGGAATTAATTTATCATTGTACAATGTACAGGTATATTCTTAATTAATTTCACTCCCAACACCATACACCCTCAAATTAAATTAATGAAAGCATGTTATCTTCCCAGGCTTCGAACCTGGGATACCACATACAGAACTTAACCCTTGCCGAACGGTGATAATGTGATTTAACCACTCAGACCCAGAAGGACTAGTAGGATGACATTAGCCATTTCCACCGTGTGGCCCAGCTGACCTCTGAGCAGCCTAAGGGTTAATCTAAGGCTTAAAATCACTTAAAACGACACTAGAGAGAGTTGTGTTGTCTTGGCGAGTGTCTGTATAACCAACAAGAAGAACACACAGCGAGCCAGTCATGTGAGTCCTGCTTGCAAGCAAGCCTTACAAAAACTTGTATTGATTTTCCTGAGTTCCAAACAATGCATGAAAGCAGACGACAGTGACTTAGGAATGGTTACAATGGTGAAATATATTAGTATTCGATAATCAATAATCAATTATCAATATAATCAATATTGTTACATAATACATAATAAATAATCCATAATCTATAATATATTATTGAACGAATATAAACAGACCTTAGCTGCAGTCAGCAGTGCGGCGCCGCCGCATTTGGACGAAGCTCGGTATTCCCGCCAAACTCTCTGTATTATTTCTCACTTCACATAATAACCACACAATGTAGAGTGTTCTAGTCTTCACTCATCGCATAGCAACGCCCATATCTGCCTCAGGTAAGCATACAAATTTGGTTAGGCCATTTATTAGCAGAGATATGAGTATCGGCAAATAACAATAATCGGGAGTAAACACCGAATCCTAAACTATCGTTGGCCATACTGACCTAATTGTTTTCATCATCAAAACTGAACCACTATGTCTGGAGACTAGTTTTCACCAAACGCAAGACAACGACACCTGCCGCTGGATATACTATATATATATATATATAACCTAGGTTAGGCCATTTTTTGGCGTATTTATAAGCGCGCCAAAATCTTGAGAATTCGCCGATTCACCAGGATCCGGGACTCCCGCGAAAATTTAAAGGCGTTAGGGCTCGTAGACCGAGGGTTAAGCTCAGAGAGAGTAGAAAGTACATCTTTAGAAGATATTAGGATATTAGGCATAAGTGGGAGAGAGGGGGGTGGAGAGGGAGGAATAGCACCGGAATCATCGAAGGTGGAGTTTTTAGCGAAGGTTTGGGCGAAGAGTCCAGCTTTGTCAGAGGAAGAAGTGACGGTAACAATCCATCTCCTCTTTTATCATCAAACTCCTCTTTTATCATCAATCTCTTCATAGTTCTCTACTTCGTCATTATGCACATCAACATTCTCTTCATACACTACACCATCGAACTCCAATTTCAAAACTAAACCTTCATCCATCAATCCACTTCTGTGTCTGGTATGACATAACAAATTATTCAATATATAATAATGATGTTCAAGACATGTCTATAACCAAAACCAGTGCACTGATGCAGACACACTTGGTTTTTCTTGACGTTGCAACTTGCTTGTCTTACGTTGCACACCTGGAACAAAAACAAGCATAAGATTATGTAGCTATAGTCTATTCGCTGTAAGTAGGCGAGAAATCATGACCTCTATCCTCTGTAACTCAAAAAGGGCTGGAGCAAATTGATTGTTAATTTTCACATCTATTCTTTGGTTGACTTTTCCCAAATGGTACAAATATTAGCTCGATTACTCTAGTAGTGTTTTAGTTACAGAGGTTAGAGGTCATGATTGCTCGCCTACTTACAGCGAATAGACTATACATCATGGAAGCCCTAATAATACAAATCATCAAGTATATTCCATACTACTGTAGTCTGATTATGGTTATACTGTATATTAAAGAATAGGAACATAATGACCATTGTTGACATTAAAAAGGCCATAACTAATTATGAAAGTAGAAACACAATTACACCACCTCATAGAACCTTTTCCTTTCAATATGCCAAAATAAATGGTAATACAGTATACATATACCGGTACATACATACAAGTTTAAAGACTTTGTATGTATGTACAGGTACAGTATATGTATATAACATGTAGTGGAAGGAGCATTGCTCCAAGGAGATCAAAGCATCTGCCATCTGGCAATAAAGATAAATTTTCTCCACTCTCTTCAATGTCATATCCAAACCTAACCTAGCCAACCTAACCTATCCCATCTAGGTTAGACTGGTTAGGTTAGGTAACGTAACCAAACCAATAACTTACTAACCTAACCTAACTTACCTAAGTTACCTACCTAACAAGGTTTAAGTTAGGTTAGGTAGGTTGGGTTGATTTGGTTAGGTAACCTAACAGAACCATTAACTTACCAACATAACCTTCTTTCCGGTAAATAGGTGCCTAAGCACCCACACTCGACTGCGTCTTAGAATGGGGCGAAAGCTGATTTGTTTGCATCCTGTGAGCAAAATTAGCAATTGCAAATACGTATTTTATTGGAAAACGCAGCAAATGTTGAGACATTCATGTGATAGGGCGAGAGTTTGTGCACTGTGGGGATTTTCAAAGAGGGACTGAACCAAATATGATTATCAGCTACTGTGGTGTCATTGTCCACAATATCAAATGTATTAAGGTTTCTAATATACAGTACTGCATAGTTTATATAGATCCATGCATAGTCACTTATGTGTTGTTTTTTCCCCAAGTCAAATAAGTCTGAGAGCAAACACTGATTGTTATTATTAGTACCGGTAGCCCGGTAATAGTATTCAGGTGAAAATAAGTGTAAAGCTGTACTGTCATTATCACTACCCACAATAATGACTCTTGCAATTGTTAACGTGCGGTACTTCAAGAATGAATCTGTAGATGCTTGTCAAGATGGTTTTTGAGAGCAAACGACCTACCACATTCCTCACACTCAAACTGTTTAGTGTGAATACTAATATGCTTGATTAAATCACTCTTTGTCTTACTCATCTTCCCACAATGGTCACACTTAAACTTTTTAATATCAGAGTGAACAAGTAAGTGTCCGGTGAGGCTCCTCTTCTCTGGGAACAGTTTGCCACAGACATAACAGGCACAGTTTCTCTCTCCGGAGTGGACCAGGTAGTGCTGGCTCAAGTGGCTCTTTTGGGCAAACCGTCTGCCGCAGACCTCGCACACATGGTCCTTGACCCCAGTGTGGACCAGGGCATGACGGGTCAGGTGGATCTTCTGAGCGAACTGTTTACCGCAGATCTGGCACTCGTGTTCCTTGTCCCCTGAATGGACCAGGGAGTGGCGGGAGAGGTGCGTCTTCTGGCCAAACTGTTTGCCGCAGACCCCACACTCGAACCTCTTCAACCCCGAGTGTACGACGGAGTGCCGGGTGTAGTCCGCTTTACGCCCAAATACTTTTCCGCAAGACTCGCAGTGATATCGAACATTACATCTTGGCTTGTCTTTATTTGTGTTATCTACTCTTCCTCTTTCTGTTATAGGTATGGGGCCCTCACCGAACACTCTCCCCATAAACAATCCCTCTCCTCCTTCACTATCATCATTCTCTGTTCCTTTTATGGGTAAAGGTAAGGGGCCCTCATTAAACACTCTCCCCATAAACAATCCCTCTCCTCCTTCACTGTCATCATTCTCTGTTTCTTTTATAGGTATGGGGCCATCATTAAACACTCTCCCCATAAACAATCCCACTCCTTCATGCTCATCATTCTCTGTTCCTTTTATAGATATGGGACCGTCACTAAACAATCCATCTCCTCTGACATCATCAATCTCTTCATAGTTATCTACTTTGTCATTATGCACATCAACGTCCTCTTCATATAATACACCATCGCACTCCAATTTCAAAACTACACCTTCATCCATCACTCCATTTCTGTGTCTGGTAAGACATAACAAACTACTATTATACAATATACCCAGTATATTGAAGATGTTCAAGACATGTCTATAACCAAAACAGTACACAGATTCAGCAACAGGCCTACACTTGTTTTTTTCTTGATGTTGCAATGTTGCTTCTCTTATGTTGTACACCTGGAACAAAAACTAGCATAAGATTACGTAGCTACATCATAGAAGCCCTAATAATACAAATACAATTTTATTTTTGTTTATATTCAAATAACACACATCTTGTTTGATATACGAATATAAAATGGGAAGGATGTAGTTTCCGGGTGTACGGTTGTGCGCTCGCACTTACGTTCCTGTCTATTTCAACGCTATATTTTCTGCTATTTGCCACCTGTCATTACTGCATGAATACTAGGTTAGGGTACGAGTACCAATGGAGACGCATTGCCCAAAGGAGACGCACTTGAAACAAAAAAACTTGCACAGGCATAGGATGAGTAGATAGATGCATGAATGGTGGGCCAAAATATTCTTTAACTATCACCTAATATGCTCACATAGTACCAGCTTATTATTTTCATATGTTATTGTGTGAGATGAGATGAACTAAAAAAAAATCATGTTTTCGCAAATTCCTTACGAAAACCTAAGGATTTTTTTTTTTTAAAAGCTAAATTTCTTACAGTTCCCTAATTTGAATCTCGTTTCTATTACTGTAGGTTGATAGTGCATTACTTGCACGGCTGAAGGGGGGTGAGGGTGCGTCCCCATAGGTCCAGCAAAAATAGTCAAATCCAATGGAGACGCATTTTTTCAAATTGATGCCAGAAGGTCGTACACCACACTGGTAACATAGCATACTCTCCTCTATGTCTGGTATAAATAAGGTTGAGTTTCCTTCACCATTGACGAAGCTGCCTTAACTAGAACCCTGGGCCCTATAGAGACGCATTTATAGAGACGCACACGTCTGCTTAGGGTAGCCGGGTTGCGTCTCCTTAGGTCCTTGTAAATGTGTGTTTATTTTGTTAACATCATTAAACATAATAACCTTTTCTTTTATCCTGGGTGAAGGAAACTCGACCCTAATTACACCATACATAGTGGGGAGAATGGCTTTCTACCAGTGAGGTATGGCAACAATTTGAAAAATGCGTCTCTATTGGACCTCCAGAAGTTTTTGCTGGCCCTAAGGAGACCCACCCCTTTTACCCCCTCAGCAATTCAAAATCGCATTAAGCATGTTCTTGCCACACAGTCAAATGTTTGTGTGGGCCCTGTCAGCCTAGTGATGAAAAAATAACTATATTTCCAGGCCCTCCGCCCATTTCCTATCCCTATTTTCCCCAAATATGCCCGGGTTGGCGACTGGTGCTTGATTTAAACCTCGTATTAGCATGAATGTTACATATATAACTTCCCTGCATCCTCTAAACTGTTTTGTTATTGGCCTACAATGAGCAATTAGTATGTTTAGTAATATATTATGTCTCTCTAATAATATATATTATAAGGCCTATGTCAGTCCGTTTTATTGCTTTAGCATTGTCAACTTACAACCAAAAGTACCATGCTTTCTTTCTGGTACCCATGAGGTAAGTATTTATATAATTTTATGTGTGTTTTTGTGTTTTAAACATACCTGCGTCTCCTTAGGTCCAGGGGCGTCTCCTTATGGTTTTGTGAAAAAATGGAGACGCATCTCTTATTTGTCTTCTCTCTCTTAAAGAATAAGAGATACAAGAATGTTTTTGATTTGCTTTAAAAATATAGCCTTTTTGCTATTTATCCCCCCTACCCCCAATTTTCAATCTGTTATAGGTTGACAGAAGCAACTCGATAAAAAAAAATAGTGCCCATTTTTGCGTCTGCATTGGGCATCGTACCCTAGGTTAGGTTAGGTTGTTTGGTTAGGATAATGTAATTTCATATCCAAAGGCATCCGCATAGTGTAAACAAGGTGGGCGGTACACCCGGTAACTACATTCTTGCCTATAAAATATCAAGCTATTGTCAGTGTCTTTTTTTATATTTGAATAGGCTATCAAAAATTTAATTTTTATATAATTGAATAGGCCTACCCTATCAAATATCAAGCTATTGTCAGTGTCTTTATTTATATTCATATACAGTATCACACATACTACATAGGCCTAGTCTCCTAGACCTAGGCTATCTTTTTTATTTTTAATTATCAAATATCAAGCTAGCCTATTGTCATTATCTTTTTGTGATATTCAAATATAAAACATAATTTTTTTGATATTCTAATAGCCTATCAAATATCAAGCTAGGCCTATTGTGACTGAAAGTGTCTTTTTTTTATATTAAAATATCACACATAGGCCTATCTTGTTTGATATTCGAAAATCAAATAGGCTTAGGCTAGCAAGCTATTGTCAGTCTTTTTATATATTTTTTGTAGGCCTATTCGAATATCAAAAATTTAATTGTTTGATATTCGAATAGGCCTATCAAATATCAAGCTAGGTCTAAGCCTATTATCAATGTTTTTTTTTTTTTTTATATTCAAATATCACACATAGGCTAGGCCTAGGCTATGCCAATAATGCCATCTTGTTTGATATTCAAAATTGTGAATATCAAATATCTATCAAATATGTCAGTGTCTTTTTAGACTTTTTTTACATTCGAATAGGCCTAGGCCTATCACACAAATCTTGTTTGATATTTGAATATCAAATATCACAAATCAAACATCAAGCTGTTGTCAGGCGGCTCTAAATCTCTAATGATCCCTTATCACAATTTGACTTGGCCTAGGCTAGACCGGAGACCCTACGGCCTACGGTATGGTAAACTGACTTTTGATTTCATATTTGAGCCTAGGCTAGGCTAGGCCTATAAAATTAAATATTCAGTCAAAACATTGGGAAAAGCTAAATAAGATGGTCACCAATTTTCCCATGGATTTGTTTATTTTTCCCTGTTAGTTTTCATCAATATATAGTGTTTGGAAATAATTACAACCCTCGGCGAAACCGTTTTCCCCATTATACAACGATCTTAAGACACGCCGCCCGATAGTGGGGAGGGCTATGAAGTACAGGGAAAATGAGGGGTTAAATGCGTAAAACGACGATTAAAACGTATTTTAGCAAAACTTGGCTCGGGTTTTAAGCAGAGTTGATATTGATTAAATCAATTTGATTTAATCACTTGATTAAATCAATGATTTTTTTACCAAAAAAATCATTATTTTTTTTATTTTTTTTATTTTTTTTATTTTTTTTTATTTTTTTGATCTGTGAATCAAGATAAAAAGAATTCTGAAGAGTTCTAACCTATGTACATAGTCAGATATTACCAAGTGCAGGTCTACCAGACTGCCATGTTTTCACTTTTACTTCAATATCTCTGGATTTTGGTCACAGCCTTGGGATCAATATTTTAAAGTAAACATCCACAAAGCTACTAGTCACTAAGTCTGTACTAATAATAACAGATTATTATTTTTCTGTAATTCTGTTCAATAATAGGTTTTGTAATATGATTTCTTGAGGATCACTGGCAACTCAGCCAGAAGCAGCAGTGTGGTCAGACAGTGAAACATGACTAGGACAGGAACAGATCAGGAGTCTGGGCTGAGGGCATGGATGAAACAGAATTGTTATAAATTCCTCTACTTGAATTACTACTCAATAGGGCGGGGGGGATATTTTAAAAAAATCAAAAAAATCAAAAAAATCAAATAGGGCCTAAATAAAATAAATCAATGATTTTTTGATTTTTTTGATTTTTTTAAAAAAATCAAAAAAATCAACAACCCTGGTTTTAAGGTATTTCTAAGGCCTAAAACCCAATATTTCGAAAATCCGAGCCAAGTTTTGGCCAAAGCTGGCTCGGATTTTGAGAGTTTGTAGACAACTAAATGACAGTAACCTCATTTAGAAATTTGGCTCAGGTTTCCCGAAATTGCAAAGCCATAAAACACGAATATTGGAAAACCCGAGCCAAGTTTTGGCAAAACTTGGGGTAAAATTCTAGTTTCACGTACACAGCGACAAAAGGGAGGCGCCGTTGTAACGGCATAGCTTCCCGACCAACTATGAAGATCAGGGAAATTGCTGAATTTGCTGGGTAAAAGACATAATATAATGATAATAAACTACATTAACGACATTAGCCTAACCTAACAACCTTACCTAACCTAACCTAGTATTATGTAATAGCTATGGTGCCGCATATGGGGAGAAATTTTTTTTTTTTTTTTTACAATAGGTATAATTCCTTTTAATGCATTTCCGCCGCTTTGGACATATATAGGAATTAAGTATGGCATATGACAACTCTAAAGTAGCCATAGAAATTTATGAGTATGCTGTGAAAGCGAAACTAGAATTAAACCAAACTTGGCTCGGATTTTGCGGATTTTAAGAGTAAACAAATTACAGTAACCTAATTTAGAATTTTGGCTCATGTTTCCCTAAATTGCAAACCCCAAAAAGCATAATTTTGGAAAACCCGAGCCAATTTTTGGCAAAACTTGGATCGTATTTTGAGAATCGAAAAAGACTAACTAAATGTCGGAAATCGGCTCATGATTTCCCTAATTGCAAAGCCATATAACCAGATTTATCGAAAACGTAGCACTTATTTAAATCATAAATATCCAGTAACATAGACCTAGTACATTGGATTCCATCCTAATCCACACCTAACGCCTACAATGTGTCCGTAGTAGGCTACCTAGTAGGCCTACGTGGGATACAACATGGCGGTTGGGCCGGCGCCCATTTAGTAGCCTACTGGTATTCGGCCGTATCTGTGAATGCGAGTCACTTCGAGCGAATTCCTGATCGAGCGGATGCACAATCTAACTTAACTTAACTTAACTTAACTTAACTTAACTTAACCTAACCTAACCTAAATGCGCCTCCGCTCGAATATGAATTCGCTCGAAGTGTCCAGATACCGTAAATACTACCGCAACTACGAATCTTGTTTCTGAGACCTAGTATATTAACCTAACCAAACAACCCAACCTATCGACAGAGATGGGCAGGTGGAGTGGACTAAAAAGCTGGTGGACAGACCTCGGGAGACAGGTGAAAATGGCGTGTGTACGAATCGGTGCCGTCTATAGGAAAGTATTGACAACCATGTTACGACAAAATTCCATTTTAGTACCATATATTCTTATTAGGTTTTGCCGAGGCTTAAAACACATTTTCATATTATGTTTAGAGCATATAAAATCCATATTTGTTTTCAAATATTGCAAAATAATTGGTGACCAACTTATTTTAGTTATACTAGGCCTAAACATTGTAATACAACAGACGGAATGAGTTGTGTTACCGGGCCTACGTCGTGTAAGCACGTAAGTTGATGTCAAACCGCGGGGGTGTGGGGGCAGCAGCCCCCACCCATAATACTAGGATAGGATAGGATAGGTTAGGTAAGGTTGTTAGGTTAGGCTAGGCTAGCCTAGGCCTAATGTCATTTTCAAGGGGTATAGTAAACACTAGGACATACCCAGTCAGAGGTAGGTGATACGCCCGGTAACACAACTCTTGCCCAACAGACTTAAAGTATTGCCTCAAATATTCTTCATTATAGGCTAACAATAAAATGACAGAATATTGAAAACAAAACCCCTATAGCTCCTCTAAATGTGCAGTTTGCTTGGAGGGTTGTCTCCAGATTACTGCACAGGTGTTTAGATCGGACAGAATAAGAATAGAAGGGGAAAATCATAGAATGAGGAATGAAAAACTACTCAAAATTAGTCACTGAAGACCCCCAACCGCGTCAAGGAGAGTAGTATCCCTCTAGCTCCTGATTTTGATTGTCGTAAGGCTTAGCCTAGGCAACGCCAATAAACCCTGCTCCAGTCTTATCTTATCTTTTTGACTCAGAAAATGTAAGAGGAAAAGTTTAGAGTAGAAGGATTGTAGTAGGGACAGCTCTTGGGACCAACCTATCCCCCCAACCCTCTCCTTCCCTCCCATTTTCTCCTCCACTCTTCCTCTCCCTCTCGTTTCCATGTATATACTTTTTTGTTTTTTTCTCTCTCTATTTCCCCCACCCCTTTTACCCATCTACATCTTTGACAGGGTTTCTTGGATCAATTGGATATTTCAACACAGCCCTTCATTTCAAGAAACTTGGGATAGCCTAGGTTCTTATTTAAACTGTCTTGTCATTTATAGTCTTAAGGTAAAGGGTATTATGATACTTACATTTTCGGTAAATATAGGGCAATTGGGTAAAATTTGTGTTAACGGGCGTACTGTCCGCTTTTGTTTACATAGGCCTAGTCGCTCGCTCGCAGTTAGGCTACATCCGCGTCTAATTTGACTGCTGTTAATATAGTAGGCTAGGCTTATAGACCTAGGCTATGATAATCATGATGACAATAAGTCATGGATCCCCCACGACCCATCATTGTATCCCACGGCCGGTAACAAAACAATTTACCAAACACCTGGCAGTGGGATAGGCTACAATAATGGGTTGAGGGGTCCAGAGGGGGCTTTTTCCCCCTCACCCCCCATGACTTAGGCTATAGGCCTAGTCATCATCATCATACATAGCCTATTACCAGCAGTCAAATTAGACGCAAATATAACTGCGAGCGTGCAACTAGGCCTATGTAAACAAAGCGGACGGTACGGTACGCCTGCTAACACAACGACATCCCTCAACATAGCCTACCCATATTCCTCACCAAGCCCTCTATAACCTATCATCTCCAGACATCACCTTTTGCTCCCCAGAACTTGCCCCCACAACATCCTGGAGGGTGGTCAGAACCTTAGGCTCTGACCACCTCCCAATCATTATCACCACCAAAACCAGACTCACCCCAGCTAGCCACAAACACACATACACCAATTATAAAAGAGCTAACTGGGAAGCATTCACAAATGAGACAGAACAACACTTCACAACTCTAAACAGTACACCCATCACTAACATCAACAATGCTGTACACATACTCCATAAAACTATCCAAAACGCTGACAAGAAACACATTCCAAGAGGTAACAGAAAAAGACACAACCCCAACTTCATACCAGAAATTCAAAACCTCATCAGACAACGCGACATACTGAAACACTCCCCAGCACCCCACACACAAGACATCACACAACAAATTCAAACACCCAAACTAACAACAAAATACAAGAACAACAAAAACTAAATTGGAATAACTTCCTACAAACACTTGATCACAAAACAAACCCCAAAAAACTCTACAAAACACTAAACAGCATCACACTTTCCAACAGCAACACAACACAATCACATGTTGCAATCACAACAACAGACTCTACTCCTTCATGTAAACAACAAGCAAACACTCTCATCAATCACTTCTCACATGTCAGCCACCTAAAACCTCACAAAGACGACCGACGTGTCATCCGACGTAAGAGACAATTCCCCACAGACCCTGACTATACACCCTTCACCAATCACCAGACAAAGCATATCATCAACAATCTCAAGCACTCACCCGCCTGTGGCCTAGACAACATAAGCAACATACACCTCAGACACCTGGGACCACAAGGCATACAAGCACTCACTAACATATCAAACTAAAGCTATTCACACAACACAATACCAGACATTTGGAAGCATGGTATCATCACATTCCCCAAACCCAACAAAGACCCCACGCTACCCTCCTCGCACCGCCCCATCACACTCCTTTGCTCCCCCTCCAAAGTCATGGAACGCCTAGTATTACAACTAATTACACCTGACCTACCCCTAGCTCCAACACAACATGGCTTTAGGCCACTGCACTCCACAAACACTCTTCTCACAGACCTTACACAAAGAGCTTTTGACGGCATCAACTCAGCTAGACCACCACACAGATCACTATTAGCCACTCGACATTAGTAAAGCCTTCGATGCCATCCCCCGCCACAACCTAACAAACAAAATCTACAACACAAACATGCACAACAACACAAAAAGGTGGCTGGCCAACTTCCTAGCAGGCAGATGTGCACACGTATCTTTTGCCGGTCAGTCATCTAAAATCAGAAACTTTCCAAACGGAGTCCCACAAGGATCCGTCCTATCGCCCGCACTCTTCAATCTGTACATGCACGATATAACTACACCCAATACGCCCCAAATAAA
Source organism: Paralithodes platypus (assembly GCA_032716605.1). NCBI lineage: Eukaryota > Metazoa > Arthropoda > Malacostraca > Decapoda > Lithodidae > Paralithodes > Paralithodes platypus. The sequence continues at coordinate 1,671,377 of CM064505.1, read as the reverse complement.
CTTAGCCTCCTATGCAGATGACATAACACTCACATGCACACACCATGACCCAAAAAGAGCAACCGATCTCCTTCAACCCTATCTCAACACACTACATGGCTGGTGCACTACAAACAGACTTAATCTAGCCCCAGCCAAATCCACCGCAACCCTGCTCACAAGCTGGACAGGCGAACACGAATACATCCCTCAACTCACCATAAACAACACACCCCTAACACATACACACACACACAAAATCCTAGGAGTAACATATGATACTCATATGACATTCAAACAGCACACCACAAACATTAAAAAGAAACTGACACCCAGACTTAACGCCCTCAGGTCACTTGCTCACACAAAATTTGGACACAACAAAGAAATTACCACCACAGTATATAAACAATACATAAGATCAGTGATGGAATACGCAAGCCCAGCCGCTTCTAACCTAGCTGAAACACATCATAAGACCTTACAGACTATTCAAAACAAAGCCCTGAAGATCATTACAGGCTGCACAGCTACTGCACCCACAGATCACCTACATCAAGAAACCAAAATCCTCAAAGTCAAAGACCATCTGGACATGAGAGGCACTCAATTCCTGGCAGCAGCCTCCACGAACCAAGACCACCAGGCACCCACTAAACTACATGGCAACACACCCACAGACACCAAGAAATATCAAAACAACACCCAGCACACGGTATCACACACAATTATTGTCCTCTCTCCCTCCCTGCCCACCCCGAACCAACTTCCAGAAGCACATCCATACTCATATCTCTCACCGATCCATCCACTCACTCACAGACAACACGCAGCTGCATGCACGACCTCCCCGCGAGGACAGAGTCCACCTGGCCAGGCTGAGATGCGGACACCATCCAGCTCTCCTGAGCTATCAGAAGAGACTGGATGACTCCGTTGTCGACGCCTGCCCGGTATGTAACACAGCACCCAATACCATTAAACACATCATAGAAGACTGCATTTCACACAACCACTTACGCCAACAACACAATCTACACTCAATGAGAGCTCTGTGGGAAAGCCCGATCATGGCCATGGCCTTCCTCAGGGACTCGGGGCTGTTCGGCCAGGCAGCTTAGGGAACAACAACAACACAACTCTTACCATATAGGCCTATAGCCTAGTTTACTAGGCTTAGGCCGGTAAAAATCTAGATTACTGTAACCAGTCTAAAGGTGTTTTTTTAAGGCCTATCTGTTTTATGATAGACCTACCTAAAAATATGGTATGGTTAGGATGTAGTATTCAGGCATAGGCTATCGCCTGCTTTGTTTACACGGTACCACTCAAGATCAGTTACGCAGGCTTATTTACCAAGATGATTAGGCTATAGGCCCTAGGCCTATATTTGTTCAAGGGAATAGCCTATAGCCTAGTGTTTTACTGTTGGAGGATTTGCATTAGCTTTCCAATAACGGCCGTCCGGGCCGTGGGATACAATACTAGGTTGAGAGGGGGGCAAATTACTTATTGTCATCATCATATATATAATGTCAGTAGGGGGCAAATAACAGCTGGCCGTGGCGGCGTGGCCCGTGGGTTAATTTCGGAAAGAAAAACAAAAACGAGACGGGAACATTACCTTGAGCGTAGCCTATAAGTAATGTAAATAAAGCTGCTACCACAACCGTGTAAGTCAGTGAAAAAGTTGAAAATAGATTACCCTAAACTGAACAAGATGCAGAAAACACTTAGACTACCAGGCTAAATGAGGTACCGGCTACTTTTATTAGTCTCGTGGTAACGTGTCTGCCTGGGTGCAGATTTTTGAGAGGTTGTTTCCACATCTAACGAAGTTTAGGTGTACAGTATTGGTAAAATTGTCAAGATGGTTGAAAGTAAGGAATGAGTTGTGTTACCGGGCGTACGTCGTGCATTATTCTACAGATATTTTCACAGCAATTGTTCCGAGGAACTTGCTTCAATTGTGCCGCCTCTCCACATCTTTCCCCGTAGAACTAGGGCAGCTGAGAGCGCCCATGAATTTACACTTTCTCCTCCACAATGCAGAACTTCTGCTTATCAAAATTCATTTATCCCTAGAACTACTACTCTTTGGAATTCACTTCCCTCGAGTTGCTTTCCACAAACTTACAATCTACAAAACTATAAATCCAGTTGTTACAAACATTTTATGAATGGAGGATGCCTTTAGGCACATGGACCTTTTTGTTTTATCTGTGTTTTTCCTTCCTCCGTTCATTGTCTCTTTTTAAAAAAAAAAAAAAAAAAAAAAAAAAACACGTGAGTTGATGTCAAACAGCGGGGGTGTGGGGGCAGTAGCCCCCACCCATAATACTAGGATAGGTTAGGCTAATGTCCTTTCAAAGGGGTATAGTAAACACTAGGATATACCCGGTCAGAGGTAGGTGATACGCCCGATAACACAACTCTTGCCGAAAGTAATATCGGAGCTCCATAACCCTCCTTTCGGGCATCGTGTAAAAAGCAAATCCTACAGGACAAGTTAAGGGGGCAGGGCCACAGGTGAGGACTGGGAGTTTTGTGAGACTTGTGACAGCATCATCGTGCTGAAGGGGTTAAGATATAGGTTAATGGAGATCTTACACTTACAATCTGGCCTGCCAATACGCGAGAATATGGGCGACACGCGAGGGCGCAGAATGAAAATTCGCGTATTAGCAATAGAGTATTATATGGGAATAAATCGATATGGGCGGCACTGACTCCAAGTTGTCTACTTTAGGCCTATTTATCTCCGTCAATTGCCACAAAAGGTACATATATGTATACATAAACATCCAAATCATAAGAAAATATAACAATAATAATAAACTCACCTTAAAATTAACAGTAAATGTCCCACACGAGTCGGACAGCTGTTGCGCGAGCGTGGACTGAGGGTAGACTGGCGTATCCCACAATGCCCTGCGTGCCTACGTAACTGGTGCGGAATGGTGGGGGGCCTCGCGTATTAGCTGAACTCCCCGGAATTGCCCTTATATCGGGCCCGGATTCGCGTTTTAAAGGTACATCACACGTTTTGAAAGTTTTGGGTATGATTCGACCCCCTCCTCGCGTATAAGGTGAATCGCGTATTAAAAGCTCGGGTATTGGCAGGTCAAACTGTACCTAGATTCTAGCTGACAAAATTATTTGATAACCATTTTATTTTATGATATAATTTTAATTTTGTTAAATATTCTGAGCTTAACTTTAACTAATTTCTTTCATTTTGATAAATATTTTCCAATAGTTTTGAAAGGACCTGTGAGAGTCAAACAGCTACCGGTACAAAGCGGCTCGCTTGGTGTAGTGACTAGCGTCTCGGACTTCCACCCAGAAGGCCCGGGTTCGCGCCCACGCTCGGCGCATTAAAGATTTTTCACAAGCACTGAGTCGTTACCATCCCTCATGAGCAAAGGGATGGGGTAGTAGTACAGGACCCCAATGGAAATACGCCTAATCGGCCTTATTGAGCTATCCTTAGCTAGCTTAGCATGCGCTAGCTTTAAGAACTACAGGTATTATTATTATTATTATTATTATTATTAAAGGATAGTATTTTACCCTAGGCTGGGTAAATTTCTAAAATGTTAGCCAGAATATTTAATTCTGGCAATGGCATCCTATAGTCCGTTCATTCTAGCTTGGGCAGAAATCGTAACCTCTAAATACCTCTGTAACTCAAAAAAGGTCTAGAGCAAATGAGCTGTCAATTTCCACACCTATTCCTTAGCCAAGTCTTCCTACTTGATAGAAATTTTGGCTTGATTACTGTAGTGCTTTTTGAGTTATGAGAGGTTAGAGGTTACGATTTCTGCCCAACATACAATGAACAGACTTTAGTACAATATTACTAAAATTATTACCTGTTCTTGTTCCAGGTCCACGCCGGAATTACAATCCTCATCACAAAGAACCGAAGAACCAAACTGATGCTTCAAATAGCATACAGAATTAGGATCTTCATTTAGTGAGATGATCCTGAGAGTGGACTCCTAACCACAAAAATGTCAGTTAGAGTCCCAGTACGTCTACCAATGTGCCATACATACACCCTTGCTGCTTCCTATAGGCTACCCTATACTCTGTTTATTTTTTCAACTGACGGTAAATTGCTATGCCTTCAGCCTGAATCATACTCCGCAATTATGCTGTTTTTGTAGCGAAATTTGTTGTTAATTACAAAACTTTGGCACTACAGTAGTATGAAGCAGAGACATAGTACAGTAGTTTCTTATCTTTCCGTTACTTATCGAGAACTCGGTTAAGGGATTCAATTTACCGTCAAATGAAATGAAACCGAGTATAGTACAGTATTACCACGAGTGTATAAAAAACTTGCAAAAAACTAGTGAGGATTGGTTAGCCAATCTATCCAGCTGGTAGAGTATAGTGTGAATGACTGCTGTGTGTAACTCCATCAGTTGGCCTGCTTAAAACATGAGGACTCACAAAAAGAGAGAATAAAGTTTTTTGTTTAGAAATACAGTAAAAAACTAGGGTTATGTTGATGAAGTGTTGATATTTATCGTGTATACTGTATTATCAAATATATTAGCTGTGGCATATTGGGTAGCATGCTTGGCTCACAAGCAAGGGGAGCCTAGTTTGATTCTTGGGCAGGATGAGACAGTTGGGCAGTCTCCTAGCACCCCACAGTAAACAGGAAACCTGGAGTTAGCGGTCATTTATGACGTCCCATCTGGGTAACTGTGGCTTATACAGTGTTCTGAGCGCTAGTGAAATTCTCTGTACGAATGGGTGTTTAATAAAATACCAGAGATTATTGATTATTGAAGAGTAAAGAGAGATTACTAGAATATCTTCTGATGGGAATAAATGCATAACTGTTATTATGGTGAAAGAATTAGTAAAGATGGAAAATTACATAAAGATTAAAAAGGAAGAACTAGAGGATAATGAAGTAACAGAGGTTAAAAATATACTGAAGGATAATGAAGTAACAGAGTGTAATGATAAACTTTCAATATGTGAAGGAATTGTGCGAGAGAAACCCTTGGTTGATGAAAGTTGTGGAGTAACTGTAATGTGTAAACAGGAACTGCATGAGGGTGAGGGTGTGGTGAAGATTGAAGGACATGCAGTTAAGCTTTCATGTGAAGTGAAAAGTGTGAATTCTGACGATGATAGATCAAGTTGTAGCGACGAAAAATTGGCATTCGACGAGGACAGTTTAAATTCCGACGATGATAACAGTGAAAGTTGCAGTGATGATAATGATGACACTGAAACAACCAGTCCAACGCCTAAAACTAAAATGAAAAAATCGATGAAACACCATTGTGAAGAATGTGACAAGTCGTTTGCTAGGAAGAGCTACCTCGCCAAACACCTGGTGGTTCACTATGGGGTCAAGAGTTATAAATGTGAGCAGTGCCAGAAGCGTTTCTCTAGGAAGACCAGCCTGAAGAGGCATGTGATGTGTCACGACGGGGACAAGAAATTCCATTGTTCCGAGTGCGATAAAGGGTTCAACAGGAAGCACGACTTCAACCAGCACCAGTTGGTTCACTCTGGGTTGAAGAGGTTCCAGTGTGATGAGTGCAAGAAGTGTTTCTCTTTACGCAGCAGCCTGAACCGACACTTACTGGTTCATTCAGGAGCAAAAAAATTCAAGTGTATTCATTGTGGGAAATGCTTTAAGACCAAGGCCAATCTCACCACCCATTTGGTAGTTCACTCTGGGGTCAAGAGATTCAAATGTGACCACTGTGATTTATATTTTTCTCTGAAGGGCACCCTCACCAGACACTTACCTATTCATTCGGGAATAAAGACCTTCCGGTGTGACGAATGCGATAAATGTTTCCTCAATCAGAGGAACCTAAAGATACATAAAGACATCCACATAGGAGTCAAGAAGTACATGTGCGATATCTGTGGCAAATGTTTCCTGCGAGACAGTAACCTCAAGGCTCACATGCGAATTCACTCCGGAGTAAAAGACTTTAAGTGCGATCTTTGTGATAAATATTTCTCCAGTAAGAACGAGTGTAAAAGACATTTGGTGGTGCACTCCAGGCTCAAGAACTTCCACTGTCACCATTGTGGGAAAGTTTTCTCACGGAAGGACTCGCTTAACAAACATGTTACTGATTTTCACAAGGATTTTCTTTCCAGTTGTTCTGACACGTGACTGGAGAGATAAGAAATAGATCATCCTATCCATACTATACTAGGTACAGTCAAAGACAATTCTGTAGTATATTCACAGACAAAAGCAGAATTCCTCTCTTAGTCCTATACAGGTCTCCCTCAATTATAATGTAAAACTTGCAAAATAAACAAACCAAAACTTATACGAACACAGTAAAAAGATAAAATAAATAATCAAAATCGATTTACGATTGGGTTACGTTCCTGAAAACCTGATCTTGAATAGAAAAATCATATAGCGAACTCTAAAATTAATGGGGTAAATGGGGATGCGTTCTCAGACCAGCCAAAACACAAACGCCTAAAAACCTATGATAATATTTTAAATAGGGCATCGGATAGTGAGGGTGACCTGTACTGAACTCAGATGAATGCATAATACTGTATGTCAGTGAAGCAGTAAATCAGGTTTATATGATTCAGACTATACCATATGAACCTGATTCACCGACATATTACCCATTCATTCTGGTTTAGTTTTGGACCAAGAAAGGTGTGCTGCTTTTGTCCGTGGATGTACTAACAACAATTTTGTCCATGACACTAGACAACTGTGAGCACTAAGAGGTACGGTTGCAGTCACTTCCAAGTAGGACACAACCATAAAAAAAAAGTATGACAATAATCTTTTACTAGAGAATTGTGGGAATCTGTGGGAAAGCCCGATCGTGGCCATGGCCTTTCTCAGGGACTCGGGGCTGTTCGGCCAGGCAGCTTAGGGAACAACAACAACAACAACAACAACTAGAGAATTGTTGTTTCAGTCTTTGTTGTTTAATGCAAACAAAGCATTTATAATTTTGCCATAAAGATTGAAGTTGTATACTTCCTTAGTCTGTCCTCATTTCTTAACCCTCTCACGACCATAGGACGCAGAGGTTGCCAGATTAGCAATAAGAAATAGATTACTCTCACTGTTATAATTACCTTTCCAAAATTAGTTTTCTGCCCACAGCTAACTCAAAGACAACTGCAGAGGTTGAAGTAAACAAACTAAAGGTTTATAGATACCCCTGACGGTAACAAAGGCTTTAAAGTATCCCTAATAGGCTCAAAAATCGCGTCAGGATGTGAGAGGGTTAATCTTACCAATAGTAATGCCGTGCTTGGAACCGACCTCAGTTGTACCTGTCAACTTGAATCTCTATTGACCCAGAATGAGACAATGCAATGCTTTATTATAGCCCAGATGCCATAGAACTTGGCTTAAAAACTCAAAGATTCATATTAGTGTGTACTTATTAGTTCCCATTTTTTGTCATGCCATAAACCTGGTTCAATTGCTATAGAATGGCTGGCATAGGTCATTACATTTAAAACCTCCATTTCCCTATTATATATATTAAAAAATCTCCCTTTAACAATATGGCATCTCATAACAGGTCTTTCTCAATAACAAACATGTCGATGATAAACTATATAAAAAATGGAAATATAAATTAAAGATTAATGAATATCCTTTGTTTAACAAACATACTGATAAAATGCTCTAGAAGCCAACAATGTTCAGTAAAATATACAGAAGAAACTCAAGGTACCGGTAATGAAAAATATTGAAAATTTTCCGGAGAAATAATCTACTTAGCTATGACAATTATCGCTAAATACAGTAGAAGTTGTCTACCAACTTTTACTATGTTACCAAGATGTCCTTTTCACAAACAAAAATACTTTTAATAAAATTGCCCCTCAGCCTTTATTTGTTCATTAAAGAGGAGTTTTACTATACATTGTAGTGATTTTACTAAAAGGTAAACTTATAAATCATCCTCAAATTATCCTGCATCTATCTATCTGTCTATTGCCTGACGCCGTGATCCCCAAAGGGGTGGCCACGAACGAACCGCCCCCATGCACCTCTGTCCCCAGTCAGTCGACGCCCCTCCCCCCAACCAGCACCGCCTTCGTTCATGTAGTTCCTCACTCCATCCTTCCACCTCATATTCGGTCTACCTCTCCCCCTCTGTCCCTCCACCTCGCTCTCGTACACCCTCTTAGTCATTCTCTCGTTTTCCATACGTTCCATATGGCCGAACCATCTTAAGTTGTTCCTTTTCACACTTTCCAGCACATCTACCTCCACACCACACCTCCTTCTTACTTCCTCATTAGTCTGTCTATCCCTCCATGTAACTCCGCACGCACTCCTTAAGTAATTCATTTCCACTGCTCTCACTCTTGGTCTGAGTCTCTCAACCAACGTCCATGCTTCGCTTCCGTAAGGCAGTGTCGGGATTACCACACTGTCATGCAAGGACTTCTTCACTTCCATACTGACCACCCTATTTGTTGTTACTGCTTTTAGCGTTCCTACAACCCTCTTCCCCTGTTGTACCCTCTCCCGCACCTCTTCATCCATAGTCCCATCTTTACTCAACACACTGCCCAGATACTTAAGAGTTGACGATCTCCATAGCCTGACCGTTCAGCTTCACCTCACACTCTGTGACTTCACCCCTTTCGAAGACCATAACCTTGCTCTTCCCCGTATTTACCTTCAAATTCCGTTTTTCGCACACTGTTCCAAACTCATTTACCAAACCCTGGCATGAGTATCGTAAAAATACCTAATTTTGGATATTTCGCGAAAGAACGTAATTAGGCAAGGTTATGGGAAGATGGTTCAATACAGTATATGCAAATAATAATTATATATATATATATATATATATATATATATATATATATATATATACCGGTATATTTATATATACAGTACGGTATATAATTATTTTATGTTTTATTTGTTTTCATTTTCGCTAGACGCTGTAATTCCTGTGAAGGGGTGGCCATGAACATTAGGCGTTTGTCACGACTTGCTAGGTCAAGTTGCCCAAGCTTGAGATCTACCAATAACATTTTGACAGAGCGGGTTTGACCTCCCGGCCCTTTGATCAGCCGCTGACGCTTTACTGACTATGTTAGGTTAATCTTTAAAGATTATTATGTATAACTCCTATTGAACTGCGTTGAATACTTGAGGATGAAAAACAAAAAATCATGAATCTATCTATCTATCTATCTATTGCCTGACGCCGTGATCCCCGAAGGGGTGGCCACGAACGAACCGCCCCCATGCACCTCTGTCCCCAGTCAGTCGACGCCCCTCCCCCCAACCAGCACCGCCTTCATTCATGTAGTTCCTCACTCCATCCTTCCACCTCATATTCGGTCTACCTCTCCCCCTCTGTCCCTCCACCTCGCTCTCGTACACCCTCTTAGTCATTCTCTCGCTTTCCATACGTTCCATATGGCCGAACCATCTCAAGTTGTTCCTTTTCACACTTTCCAGCACATCTACCTCCACACCACACCTCCTTCTTACTTCCTCATTAGTCTGTCTATCCCTCCATGTAACTCCGCACGCACTCCTTAGGTAATTCATTTCCACTGCTCTCACTCTTGGTCTGAGTCTCTCAACCAACGTCCATGCTTCGCTTCCGTAAGTCAGTGTCGGGATTACCACACTGTCATGCAAGGACTTCTTGAAATCAGATGGATAAATAGGAAGTTTTATTAAACCCTGCAAAACTTTGTTTGAACAGGACAAACCATTGTAGTTGTAAGAACTTGATAAGTATGATAATATACTGTAGAGCAGTGTTGTCAGTAAAACCAATAAACTATTTTACAAAATATTCATGCATAATCTTATGACAAATATGGAATATTCCTGTTTTACACTAATTATTCCAAACTTCCGACAGACAAATAAATTAATCCAAATTTCGAACATTCATCTTTTCGTGAACCTAACCTATCTTAGCATTGATACAGAGGATGACAAAATACTAGAAATATGGTAGAAAATGAAAAAAAAAAAACGGTACCGGTATACCGGTATATCTCCACTGATTCAAGATGGCTGCCTGTTCTTTATTTAACTCACATAGTCTAATAAAAAATAATTTAATTTCCATAGGTAATATATATATATACAGTATATATATATATATAGGAATGTTGTATGTGTCATAAATATTGTATATATGTTACAAAAATTGAGATATCTTGCGCATGTGTAAATAACAAATAATTGTAAAATTAGTTGATATATAATGTAAAAGTTAACTTATAGTAGCCTACAATAACATAAATGTAATCTCTGAATATCAAACATTCATATAACATTTTAATCACTCTCATTCAGCAATTCATGAACACATCAATTCACCACTTGCGAGTTTCAGGCTATAAGGAAGTTGGAGCTGTAGACGTCGAAATATAACAAAATACAATAATAATTAAAGTTTCTAATGGATAGAAAGCATGTATAATTTAGTTTTATGTACCGGTATGTATAAATGTACTACAACCGTATTTGAGCTTGTAATTCTGCTAAATATCGATGTCTACAGCTCCAACTTCCTTATACAGTAGCCTGAAATTCGCAAGTAGTCAATTAAGTACTATATTATACCAAAAGTACTGTTTTATACCATAAATGCTTCAGAATTTAACTGCAATTAACACGCATGATGGATTAACAAAATATTATGATTGTACACTCGGTCAAAGAAGTATCTGCACCCCTACGCTGATCATCTGGTGTGTACAGCTCGGTAGGGTTGGCACCTCTGTCTGCAACTATATCCATGTGTCAGAGAGGGTCTTCTCTGACATATGGATATAGTTGCAGGCAGAGGTGTCAATCCTTCCGAGCTGTACACACCAGATGATCAGCGTAGGGGTCCAGATACTTCTTTGACCGAGTGTACATATAGTAGAATACACAACTTAAAATATCCATGCATAATGTCTGCAACACTACTTTTCAAATATGGAAAAACTTTGAACTTTTATATCATATATTATATATTTGTCCCTGTACTTAATTTTAATTCGCCTGAAATTCCCTCACTTAAGATCCACACCAGACATGTCAAAACTATTTTGCAGAATCTCTCGGTAGATAAGGCTCCTGGTCCAGATGAAATTCCTCCAATAGTACTTAAGAATTGCTCCTTGGTGCTCGCTCCTGTATTGGCAAAATTTTTCCGTCTGTGTACTCATACCTCATGCTTCCCAGTACCCTGGAAAGAAGCAAACATCCATCCAGTTCCTAAAAAAGGTGCCTCTTCAGATCCATCAAACTACAGACCAATAGCTATAACTTCCACTCTTGGTAAAGTCTTTGAAATTATATTAAATAATCACATAATTAAGCATCTTGAGAATAATAAATTAATCAGTGATAGGCAATATGGTTTTAGACGATGTCGATCAACTGCAGACATGCTTTGCCTTCTTACGCATCAAATCAACCAAGCTACAGACCAACATGGTGAAACACATACAATAGCACTGGATATATCAAAGGCATTTGATAGAGTCTGGCATCAATCCTTATTGTCGAAGATGTCACACTACGGCCTTGCATCATTAGTTCCACTAATTTCTTCTTATCTTCATAACAGAAAAATATGTGTAATGGTAGATGGCCTTTATTCTCAATTTCACTCAATAAATGCTGGTGTTCCCCAGGGATCAGTTTTGGCCCCAATTCTGTTCCTCATTCATATCAATGATCTCATATCTACCACTCATAATCCAATACATTCCTACGCAGATGACTCAACACTCCACAGTTCCTTCACATTTACCAATTCTTTCACCCAACCCGATCTTATAAATTCAAAAATAAACACTGCAATTTCTCTGAACCAGGACCTTTCTAGAATTAATGGATGGGGACAAAAGAATCTAGTTTCCTTTAATGCACAGAAAACCAAGTACTGTACATTCAATTTTCTAACCGACAGAATCTCACTGACTCCCATATATTTTTTAATGATGTAAATATTCCCACTTCCCCTAGTATTGACATTCTCGGTGTAACATTAACTACTAACTTGAGCTGGACACATTATGTTAGAAGCATTGCTAAGAATGCCTCTAAAAAACTGGGACTCCTGTACAGAGTTCGAGAATTCTTCACTGACGAGCAGTTGGCCGTGATATATAAAAGTCATGTGCGTTCTCAGATGGATTACTGTTCACCTCTGTGGGGTGGAAGTGGAGTGGTTGCATTGAGGCAGTTGGACAAAATTCAAAATAAAGCTATTAGATTAATCAATAACCCTGCAATCACACAGGACCTTCCTACATTATCCATACGAAGAAACGTTGCATCCCTTGCATTATTCTACAGATATTTTCACAGCAATTGTTCCGAGGAACTTGCTTCAATTGTGCCGCCTCTCCACATCTTTCCCCGTAGAACTAGGGCAGCTGAGAGCGCCCATGAATTTACACTTTCTCCTCCACAATGCAGAACTTCTGCTTATCAGAATTCATTTATCCCCAGAGCTACTACTCTTTGGAATTCACTTCCCTCGAATTGCTTTCCACAAACTTACAATCTACAAATGTTTAAATCCAGTTGTTACAAACATTTTATGAATGGAGGATGCCTTTAGGCACATGGACCTTTTTGTTTTATCTGTGTTTTTCCTTCCTCCGTTCATTGTCTCTTAAAAAAAAAAAAAAAAGATACCATATATTTTAATGTGGAAAAACTTTGTGAACTTTTATATTATTTTTAACGCCGTTCTTATCATCAATAACCACCCAAATTAAATGAATGAAAGCATGCGATCCTCCCATGATACCACATCCAGAAATTACATGCTTTAATAGTTACATCAAGATAGTTAAAGGTACAGCACATGACCATAATTAATATCCATTTATCGAATAATGGATACCAATCCAATCATGTACTGGATCCAACTGTACTATCATATGTTTATTTAGAGCTTTTTTTTTTTTTACTGTGGACAAAATGTGAGCTTTGACTAAATGTTCAGTTCGGTTATCAGAGTTTTCTTTTTAACAAATAAAAGCTTTGTGAACTTTGGATTTAGGTTTAGTTAGGTTATTAGTTATATTCTAGCATGGAGAAACTTTTTGACCGTTGGCTATACTGTATGTAGGCTATATTGTGGTAAGGTTGTCAAAGTTTTTATTTTAATGTGAAGAAACTTTGTGAACTTTGGCTATATGTTTAGTTAGGTTATCAGATCTTGCAAAATATTGACTACAATGTTGACACTGATAATCCTTCTTGTCGGAGTGAACCTGAGCGTGTCGTGCGAGATCTCTATTACGAGCAAAAGTCTTGTCACATTCCATACACTTGAATCTCCTGTCTGTAGAATGAACACTAGCATGGGACACCAATTCTCTCTTACATTTAAACCTTTTTTCACATTGATCACATTTGAAATTCCTCTCTTCTGAATGAACCAGAGAATGTACGGTTAGGTTAGATTTTTGAGAGAATGTCTTATTACAAATTAAGCATTTATATTCTTTAACCCCCAAGTGAAGGTTAATATGTGCGGCCAAGTTACGTTTGACCTTGAACTGCTGACCACAGTGATGACACGTGAACTTTCTGAGGTCTGAGTGGACTATGGCATGTTGGGTCAGGTCCTCTTTAAGACCAAACATTTTACCACATTCCTCGCATTCATACTTCCTGATCCGAGAGTGGACGAAGGCGTGTCGGGTCAGGCCACTCTTCTGGCCGAACTGTTTACCACATTCCAAACACTTAAATTTCTTTATCCCAGCGTGGTTCTCCAGGTGTCGGGTCAGGTCACCTTTACGGCTGAAGGTACGCTCACATTCCGAGCACGAGAACTTTTTCTCTCCGGAATGAATCAACAAATGACTGTTCAGAACTTTTAACTGGGCAAATCCTTTACCACATTCTAAACACTGGAAAGATTTATCTTCTGAGTGGATGAGAGAGTGCTCTGCAAGTTTGCTTTTATGTGCATATTCTTTGCCACAGTCCAAACATTTGTGAAACTTATCTTTTAATGTTGCTGTGCATAATTCTACATTGTTTTGGCTATCAACCTCATTTTCCGACTCGTCATAATTAGGAATAGTGTCCTTATTCTTCATCACATCACTGTCTCCCTCTAAGAAATGTAAACTACCGGTGCAATCAAATATTTCGCTCTCTTCTTCTGCCTCCTCATATATTGGTACATCATCTACTGTATTCCCTACCTCAATGTCATCCTGCAAAACATTCACACTAAACTCCAATACATCCCCTTCACTCTGCTTTTCACACTCCATTACTTTACAACTCTCCAAAAATGGAAACAAGCTTATAGCCAATGGAGATTAACTAAATGAGTTACCGGTATCGATTGTATTTTGGTCAAATTTCAAAGTAGCAATGAGTAGTTTCTGATTCACTCAATCTTGAGGCTTGTATGTGATGTCTGCCCAGTCAACCTGAAAAAGATAAGCATTAAGTATACCACCCCGTTCTTAACATTTATCATCAACTACAAACCCCAAACGCCATAGGCCGTAGCTCGATTGGTAGAGCGTTCGCCTGCTAACCGTGAGGTTGGCGGTTCGAGCCTCGGGCCAGCCAGTGAGTTATTGGCAGATGTCAGTGCTGTTGGTGAACGGTGCGGTCTAGCAATCTGTGGCAACTATTCACTAAGTCCCTGATTCATCAGGGCACCCACCCTAGCCTTGCTATTCAGCAGGGAGTGTATGGTGGTAAAAACTGCATCAATGCACTTGAATAAACTAATGAAAGCATATGATGACTATGGTCCTCCCAGGATTCAAACTCGAGACACCACACCCAGAACATAAGCATATAAACCATTACACCACCAACGCAGTTATTAGACCATCATCATTACAATGGCGGGATTGAGTGAGAGAAATATGAGTGAAAATGGTGCTGGGTGGGAGGAGAGGCACCAGATAATGGATGACAGGAGCATGGAGGCAATTTTGTCATGGCTCTTCTTGTGTGTGTTTGTAAAAGTGAACATATTTAGTAATAGTCTCTACTTTATCCAACGTTGTGCTTTATTTACTGTACTATCTCGCCCGCTCTGATATATTGTTATTACTTGTGCAATTAACCAATATCTTCTAGAGTTGTACCTCAATTCTCTACTAGGTACGTTGTACACACTCCGAGGCCACTATTTGAATAGAAAAATATAAAATATGGGTGAGAGTAGAAAAGAAAAAGATAATCAAGTTGCCTATTCAATCTAGAGTCTAGACCCTCATGTTGCATGCGTGAACTCCCTATATACCTACGCCGGGTTTATTGGCAGTATCAGACATCGTGCAAACTCTAAGCCATTCAGATGTGTTTTGAGTGCTTCATTTTTGCTTATCTTCTGTTGCTTTAGTTTTTGTGAGTTTTGGGCCATATGTCTTTTGAGGTTTTTAGACAGACGATCCATGATGTAGGTACGCTTAACTGTTACTTATTAGAATAAGTAACAAGTAACTGTTTTTAAAACTTACTTTTTCGAATAAGTAACTTACTTATTGGAATAAGTAAAAAGTAACTGTTTTCAAGACACTGTTACTTATTGGAATAAAGAACAAGTAGACTATAGTAACAATTAACTGTTTTCGAGACTGTTACTTATTCGAATGAGTAACTTAATTATTGGAATAAGTAATAGGCTAAGTCACAAATAACTGTTTTCAAGACTTACTTATTCGAATAAGTAACTACAGTACTGTAGTAACTGTTTTCAATACTCTGTTACTTATTAGAATTAGTTACTGTTATTTATTAGAATAAGTAACAAGTAACTGTTTTCAAGACTTACTTATTCGAATAGGCTAAGTAACTTATTTTTGGAATAAGTAACAAGTAACTGTTTTCAGTCGGCTAGGATGTACAGTGTGTTTCATAAGTAGGAGACGTAGTACGGAAATTGCGTTCACGGCGAAAATATGAAGGTGATAGGCTAATTCGGGATAGGCTAAATCTACAGTTATACTACCCCTATTTTGTTGCTATTCTGTTGGTACTAATAGGTTAATATTATTAGTAATAATAATAATAATAATAATAATAATAGTTCTTAAAGCTAGCGCATGCTAAGCTAGCTAAGGATAGCTCAATAAGGCCGATTAGGCGTATTTCCATTGGGGTCCTGTACTACTACCCCATCCCTTTGCTCATGAGGGATGGTAACGACTCAGTGCTTGTGAAAAATCTTTAATGCGCCGAGCGTGGGCGCGAACCCGGGCCTTCTGGGTGGAAGTCCGAGACGCTAGTCACTACACCAAGCGAGCCGCTTGTAGTAGACTTAGTATGGTTTGATGATGCGCGGAAATGTATATTTGACTTGAAATAGATACATTGAAGTACAGTAGGCCTATTACAAACCTTCGGCAAAGTGAGACTCGTCCGTGATTTGTTTACCTGGGTGTACAGTCGGTTGGGCCGCGGCGTACTTGTTTTTTGCCCCCTGCTGTCAATATATATGATGATGACAATAAGTCATGGAGAAGTTTTATCAAAGGCTTGTAATTATTTCCAAACACTATATATTTATGTAAATTAACACAAAAAAAACTATATAAATCCATTAACAAAGAAAACTATATAAATCCATGGGAAAATTAGGCTAGTGACGATATAGAAAAAATCCGGGTTTTTTCAGTTTCCGCGTCTGCTAAACATCCAAAAACACGCTAAAAAAAACGTGAGTATAACTAAATAAGTTGGTCACCAATTATTTTGCAATATTTGAAAACAAATATGGATTTTATATGCTCTAAACATAATATGAAAATGTGTTTTAAGCCTCGGCAAAACCTAATAAAAATATATGGTACTAAAATGGAATGTTTTCGTAACATGGTTGTCAATACCTTACTACAGACGGCACAGATTCGTACACACGCCATTTTCACCTGTCTCCCGAGGTCTGTCCACCAGCTTTTTAGTCAACACTAACTCCACCTGCCCATCTCTGTCGAAACTACAGGTGTTCATTTCCACAGCTTTGCGCATCACATCACGAGACACTACTGGCTTCCTATTGGGGTTTTTTTAACACGTCATTATAACGCAGATGCTACGTCACGCTCTTGTCACGCATACCTTCGGGAGCCAATCACTTAGGTATAATATGTTCATTACGTCATTGCAATCGGCCTATCACAGATACCCACCTTGATTTAGCTGAAAATTGACAGTCGAGTCATGGCGGTGGATTGCAAAGGATGTTCACCTCTGCCCCATTCTATTATTGTAGACACTACTCGTAATAATACTGCTGCCCTGAAACTATTCACAGAACATGGGTGTTTGCCGAGTGATGTGACGTGTAAGAGGTGTGGTGAAGCCTGTTATTTTTATGAGCCCTTACAACAGTGGCGTTGCGGTAACTACTGGTTCTTAGAAAAAACAACCACCCGCCGCCAATGTGGGTTCCGCACTTCTCGTAAAAAAGGCAAATTTTTAGATCAAGCTCATATAGAACCATGGCAAATTCTGGGCTTAATCAATTTGTGGTTAAACAAAAAATTTCAACACTGGGAGGCGATAATGAACCTTGGCATATCGTACCCCACCAGTGTTGATTGGAGAAGTTTTTGCTCCGAGGTCACTAGTTCCTGGTTTGATAACCAACAACCGATTGGTGGTCCCAACATCGTTGTTGAAATAGACGAAACTTTTATTATTAAGGCTAAATTTCATGTTGGGAGAGAATTGGGGAAAAAACAGTATTGGTTGTTTGGGGGAATTGAACGGATGTCAGGACAAAGATTTGTGGTGCCGCTCATTGATGATAACTATGACCCTCTCCCTCGTAGCCGAGACGTGTTGCTGCCTTTAATTAATCAATATATATTGCCAGGCTCAATTATTTACTCGGATTGTTGGAAGGCATACAGCAGCGTCAGTCAGCACGGCTACGAGCATGGCACTGTCAACCATAAAGTTAACTTCATAAATCCCGCCAATAAAAATATTCACACACAAACTGTAGAGCGGCTGTGGAGGGACGTGAAGGAGTACATCAAGAAGCCTGGAATCCGTCCCCATTTCCTTCACCAATATCTCGCAAGATACCTCTTCCTCAAGTCAGTCACCCGCCGCAGAGCTCTACACGCTTTTCTCGTTCAGGCTGCAACATTGTATACGCCTCAGTCTGACAAACATCCACCATTGCCTCGGGAGCCTGATTCTGAGTTGGACATTCGGGATTCTGACTGTGGAGATTCGGATGCTGCTGACGACTCCAGGCCTGCCGATGCTGTACAGTCACCTACATCATCAACACATTCACCTCAACGTGCAGGTCCATCCACCTCTGGTTGCCCTTCAAGAGCTCGACGTGGCCGACCTTCTCGTCGGAGACGTGATCCGCCGCAGTGTCCCAGCCCTGGATCCCCACAGTCTGACAGTGACACCTCTCTACCTCAGCCTCAGGACCATCACGTTCCGCCTTTACACCATCAACAACGTGCTGCATCAACCTCTCCACCCTCTAACACCGCAAAACGCCCACGTCCTGACTCGTCTCCTCCACGTACCTGCCCATTGACCTCATCAACTCCACCAGCAGCTCTCTCGACCTCTTCACCTCAACGTGCCTATCCCTCGACCTCTTTACCAAGACGTGGGGGTTGCCGTGCAAGAGGTAGACGTGGCCGACCTCCTCGTCGGAGACGTGGATGCGCTTCGTCACGGACCTCATCACCTACTCCCTCAACTTCATCTCAATAAGGTACGCTATTATACGCTTCTAGGTTAGGTTAGGTTGGGTTGTTTGGTTAGGTTAATATACTAGGTCTCAGAAACAAGATTCATAGTTGTGGTAGTATTTACGGTATCTGGACACTTCGAGCGGAGGCGCGGTTAGGTTAAGTTAAGTTAAGTTAGGTTAGGTTAGGTTAGGTTAAGTTAGGTTAAGTTAAGTTAAGTTAAGTTAGGTGGTAAAATTCTAGTTTCACGTACACAGCGACAAAAGGGAGGGGCCGTTGCAAAGGCATAGCTTCCCGACCAACTATGAAGATCAGGGAATTTGCTGGGTAAGACTTAATATAATGATAATAAACTACATTAATGACATTAGCCTAACCTAACAACCTTACCTAACCTAACCTAGTATTATGTAATAGCTATGGTGCCGCATATGGGGAGATTTTTTTTTTTTTTTTTACAGTAGGTATAATTCCTTATAATGCATTTCCGCCGCTTTGGACATATATAGGAATTAAGTATGGTATATGACAACTCTAAAGTAGCCATAGAAATTTATGAGTATGCTGTGAAAGCGAAACTAGAATTAAACCAGTTAGGTTAAGTTAACTTAGGTTAAGTTAACTTAACTTAGGTTAGGTTAGGTTAATTAGGTTAGATTGTGCATCCGCTCGAAGTGACTCTCATTCGTATTTACAGATACGGCAGAATACAAATGGCCGCCGGCCCAACCGCCATGTTGTATCCCACGTAGGCCTACTAGGTAGTACGGACACATTGTAGGCGTTAGGTGTGCATTAGGCTTGTATCCAATGTACTAGGTCTATGTTACTGGATATTTATGATTTAAATAAGTGCTACGTTTTCGACAAATATGGTTAGGCTATATGGCTTTGCAATTAGCCAAATCATGAGCCGATTTCCGACATTTAGGTTAGTTAGTCTTTTTCGATTCTCAAAATACGAGCCAAGTTTTGCCAAAAATTGGCTCTGGTTTTCCAAAATTATGTTTTTGGGGCTTTGCAATTTAGGGAAACATGAGCCAACATTCTAAATTAGGTTACTGTAATTAGTTAATCTTATAACTCCCAAAATCCGAGCCAAGTTTTGCCAAAACTTGGCTCGGGTTTTCCAAAAATCGGGTTTTATGGCTTTGCAATTTCGGGAAACCTGAGCCAAATTTCTAAATGAGGTTACTGTCATTTTATTGTCTAGAAACTCCAAATCCGAGCCAAGTTTTGTCAAAACTTGGCTCGGGTTTTCCAAAATTCGGGTTTTATGGCTTTGCAATTTCGAGAAACCTGAGCCAAACTTCGAAATGAGGTTACTGCCATTTTGTTGTCTACAAACTCTCCAAATCCGAGCCAGCTTTGGCCAAAACTTGGCTCGGGTTTTCGAAATATTGGGTTTTAGGCCTTTGAAATACATTAAAACCCGAGCCAACTTTTGCTAAAATACGTGTTAATCCTCGTTTTACGCATTTAACCCCTCATTTTCCCTGTACTTCATAGCCCTCCCCACTATCGGGCGGCGTGTCTTAAGATCGTTGTATAATGGGGAAAACGGTTTCGCCGAGGGTTGTAATTATTTCCAAACACTATATATTGATGAAAACTAACAGGGAAAAATAAACAAATCCATGGGAAAATTGGTGACCATCTTATTTAGTTTTTCCAAAACGTGTTTTGAAGGGGGGATGGGAGGGGTAGTATAACTAGATTTACCAAAAAATCTTAGTAGGCTAGGCTAAATAATCAGTACAACTTATCTTAACTGATTAAGGCTGCAATGCCGCTGTAAGCCTCTTTACATTAAAATTACCAACATTTTACCAGGTGAGAACCGATAACAAGCACCGAAGTTAGTGGAACCATGTGACAGTTCGCTGATTTTGCCGCAGAGACGTATAAATGGTAAAATACATGACAGATTGACCATCACAATGTTGCCAGACCCAGGTGGCAAGTGAAGGTATTGAGGAATAAGTCTTTACAACGGCTCCCATGTTGAACCCATACTGACTTACAACTAGTCTTCAAAACTTGCTATAATATTGAGGTTTAGCTATATTCCTCACTTGTTTATGTAGGAATTGAGTAGGATTATAGACGAAAATTTAGTTAAAATAGGACTTCAGAGGCTAACAACCCTATTGGATTATTAAGCCAGCACACTGTAAGTCAAGAAGAAAGTCAGGACCAGAGCCTCTCTGCGAGAACTCCAGTCCCTTGTGTAGTAGAGAATCAGTGAAATAGAAAGTATATAAAGTCTGGTTAGATCACTATTTAAGCTAAACTTATTAATACAAATGTTACCCTGGTAACGCTGGGCATAGGAGGGATTGACTTCAATGAGGCCACCTCTATCATCTAGCCGCCATTATGCAGCACTGACGTAATGACCTGATACACCGTAGGCATCCTGAATGACTGATTGTAAATAAAACGATTCAGAGAAGACAGATCGTGTAGACGGGCTGACTTGACTTTACTGGGACAATGATTTGCTTGTTCACCATGCATCTCCCGGATGATGGATCCCACCTCTAATGAAACATGAGTTGATTCTACCTGGATACGTAAACGAGGTCGCCGGGACCACCTCTACGAGAGGCCCTTGCGAACCACTGTCCTTGCCCATGTCCCCCTAGGCCATGCCCGGTAACATACCCGTAAGTTGCCATTCTCTAGACTGGTCATGTCTGGCAGAGCTGCACTCGGATCCAACACGCTTTTTCGCGACCCTGGGAATGATCGAGAGAGCCTCGTGGTGCTTCAGTTTTTTTATTGGGAGGGATTTGACTCACTATGACTGCTAGGGGGCCGAGAGGCTTTGCTATCATTGCTTGCATGTTTACCCTTAGATTGACCCTTAAACCATGACCTCCCTTTACCCCTGGATTGACTGCGGCCTCTAGCTGTGCCACTGCTTCCGGGGCGAGGTTGCGTCTTACTGGACTGCGGTGACTGAAACTTGCCACGAAATGGACTCTTAGGATACTGTGCCTTATGGGCTGACTCGCTCTTCTGTTTAGAAGCAGTGGGACGGCTAGAGTCCAACAAGGCATCTGTGGAGGCAAGAGTTGCAGTAAATACATCAGATAATATCAGTCGTCTGCCTATCTCATCAGGGAGCTTCTTGACCAGATACACCTTTAGATCTTGGCGTACCCGTACAGCCTCAAACAAAGCTGTGCGAACATCCCCAATGGTCTGAACGGCGTTCTGTAACAAGATGCGCCTAGTCAAAGATAGCCCCTTAATTGTGAGTACTGCATGGTATCCGTTACTGACTCATTTACTGATATTTACTATAGGATGTAAGGTATCTTAAAATAACCCCCTAGAAATACTTTCTCTAA
This sequence comes from Paralithodes platypus, assembly GCA_032716605.1. NCBI lineage: Eukaryota > Metazoa > Arthropoda > Malacostraca > Decapoda > Lithodidae > Paralithodes > Paralithodes platypus. Next base: position 1,649,334 of record CM064505.1, on the reverse strand, counting down.
AGTATCTATTTCTTTATCCCCTTTTTCCCCAGCTAACCTAATCCCACAAGGACCCCAATGGAAATACGCCTTACGGCCTTATTGGGCTATCCTTAATTGGAATTATGCAAGGCTGGTACATGTCATATTTGTAACATACTATATGGTACCAACTCTGTAAATTGCTAACTGAATAAATATTATTATTATTATAGTCGTTCTTGCTAATGATTCAGCTAGATGACTGAGTAAAAACTGCGATAACAGCCTCCAGGCTCTCTGTTTCATCTTAAAACCTTTATCAATTTGAAGCTGTGTAGTAGGACTAAATGGCTTAGCTAACTGACACAACAAAAGTTTTGGGGCACTCAGAAAATCAAATATGCACTTAGGAACCCCTTTCACCTGGCCTACTGGCATGGAGAACCAATGATGATCCTCAGGCGGTAGCTGGCGACTGCTTTTATTAGTAATGGTGCTGGCACCCAGCCCATGGCTTCAATCCCTCTCCTTCAATGTTTATCACTGGAAGACCTGAATCGTCCCACTGCGGGACAGTGTTTAGTTCGGGGATGAGTCCCTCCAACAGTTTAACATCATTAAGGCCGCCATTCTTTGACCAGTCTGAAAACAATTTAACTGAGGATGCGGGAAGTAGGGCCGGGGACTATGTGTAGACAAATACTCAGGATTATATAAACTCGGAATTGCTTTGATCACTACATCTAGCACATCTCCGGCTTGGTTCTTGGCCCGTAATTTCTTAGCTTCACTCATTTCTATGAATCAATGTTCCGGCACAGGTACTTCACCTGCGACTATCATCTGTGCGAGTTGTCAGGACCATATAAAAGAGGCATAGGGCCTTTCTTAGATAGTACTGTACGATCAAGGGGAGGTGGAATTAAATCCGTTAGAATATTGAGCTTAGAAGGTAGTAAAGCAGCGGAAATAGGCGAAACAGCCGCCGGAGTTTCAGTTATGGGGGCGGGGAGGAGGAGATTTAAAACTAACTTGAGGTAAAACTTGCACTTGGCCCAGAGGTCGCACCGCCGGAGCCGGGATGTTGACATCTTAACTTGTTTTTCCTCTCTAACTGTCTTAATAAAGTCAAGCCAATCCTGAAACTGTTCATGCGTCACTAAAGTCCCACCTTGCTGTCCAGTAGCTGACGAAGGGCGAGGAGATAATTCCGAGCCCTGCGTTTCAGAATGTGAAGGTGACGGCCGTTGGCCAGACGGCAGTTCCTCCAGGTCTGCTAAATGTTGTTGCAGTGGTGTGACACCCGTTGGCCGGGCTGGGGGGGCTGGTGAGGCCTCAGAACGAGTCTCCCCAGACTGGTCAGCAGTGTCATGTGTTCTTGTCTGTGATGGCGGAACACTTAGGCAGAACCTCCTCACCATACCAATGATGGGGATAGGAGAGTCTTCCTTAGTCTCCACCACAGAGCCACCTAGCTGCTCTGATGTTTGTGAGACATCATTTGACTGTTCGCCGGAAGTGACACTGCTGCTACGATCTTCCCCTAGTACCGGAATTGCGAGGGGCTCTTGCAGTGCCTCCTAGCGGGGGATCGTATAGGGCTGTTTTCTCTTAGGTGGTGGAGCACTGATCCGCCGTGGAGAAAAGGTTGGGCCAATGACACTATAGCATCCGTGTTTGGAAAGGAATCCCGGCGGGAGGAAGAAGTAGAACATTCCGGTTTAGCAGAGATCTTCGAGCTCTTATATAGATGTCTTCACAACAGACTGCTTAGAGGACTTCCCTTTGTCCTTGGACTTCTCTTCGCCGCTCTTCTGGCAGGATGGAGAGTCAGGATGTTGTCTTTTTGCCTCTTGTAGATGTCTTGTAGATGTAGAGGAGAGGGCGACCGAAGTTCCACCAGAGGCGAACGAGACCTAGATTGCCGGGGTTTCGGAGAGGGCTTCCCCGACGAAGGTCAGTCTGAGGTCCTGGGCCTCTTGGTGTGGCGGGAGGGAGCAATAACACTATAGAGTCATCGGACTCTACAATAACTGTCTTTTTCACTTTCGAAACTTTATGTTTAGCAGCTGATGTACCAGGGCGCGCCGCCGCCTGATTGGAGGTGGCCGCAGTTTTCAAAAAGTCCTTGAGTAATTGATCATCCAATTGAAGTGATTTATGAGCTACGTCTCTGTAATATAGAACAAAAGTGGATCTAATAGTGAGCAAAATTGTCTTACACTTGCTCTCTGAGTGGGTTACGAAAACATTACGTAAAGCAGAGCACTGTTGACAAGTTTTGGATAACCACCGGCCCCGTGAACGATCTAGATGACCAACGCATCTCATGCAATGTTTGTGTCCTAGCACGGAAAGATTAACACAATAAGAGCTTTCACAAAATTGAATTGCTTGTAAATCCATAGCTCCCTCCCGACGGGGGTGCAAATCCTCCTAGGCGTCCTGGGGTTAGTAACATGGCTACCGCACCTGAGGATGAAAAAGATTCAAGAATCAATCCTCATAGTCATAGGGACAGACTAGGCTGGATTAGCTAAATGATCTGAAGGTAATTGAGAAAAAAGAACGAACTAGCACTAGATTCAATCTCAGTTCCCCTTACGTTACGTTAAGGATCATTCTCGATGGCTCTAGAGTTATAACTTCTTACCAAAGTGACCAACACTGACCTAATCCCATCTAATAAATAAGAACATAGTTCCTAATAGTTCCAGCGCCCAACGCCGGTAATAGTTAAACGGCATCTGAGTAACGACCAAGATAGGAAGAGGTGAGTTTTACGGCACAGCTGATGCCCGGCGGAAGTGGCTTACGCCGGGCATGTGTTCTGGTAGCCCCAAACTACGAACCGTTTCCTGACTTGCGAGGCGGAAATGTCCTGAGGGCTACAGCTACGCCGGAGACCCCAAAAGACAAAATATAGTAAATATACGCCTCCTGTATATTAACCACCGCCGGCATAAGTCAAGAAAATCAAATTTCGACCTATCTTGTCCCAAACAACGATAACCCGAATTCAAAACAACTCTAGTATCTTCTGTGTCTCTTACCGCATATAAGAGACAGCCTGAAGAAATGAGAGGCACGTTGTGACAGATCTCACTGTTAACTCTTGCCGGAATTGGGCCCAACCCTTCTAGCAACCCGAGTGAACAACATGCAAATTTATGGCACAGTATATAAATCACAATAATAATACATCCTAGCCATAAAATTTCCTACAGGAGGCCAACTAGACGGGGGCAAACAGATGTTGATCAATCACCAATAATCACAAACCTGAAAGCCTAGGACGGCTCTCCTTTCACCATCACGATGAACAGGAACATAGGCTGAAAAGTGTCGTGAACAAGTGCCGAACCCCTCACTACGTGAGGCAACTCGAAACGTACAGGTTCTCCCATGAAGAGACGAAAAAAAAAAATGCTTAACCCACTCAATTGGGTAGCCAAAAAACAGGACCCATATCCTCTAAAAGAAGCCTCATGCCTAAATTAACTCTTAGTAAATTAAGTGAGAATAACAAGCACAGCACAAGACATGTGGAAGCCTTGCCCTATCACAACAAGGTCATCCTGATAAAAAAAAATTTTGCCAATGCAACCACGGGACAACTCCTAGGGCGAGTGGGAAAGGTGTACACAGCCTGGCTAATCTATAATACTTCCCTAACTTCAGCACAAGTATGTACAAATGAGCAAACGACTCAAAAGCCGGAGGAAGGAGACGAACGAAGCGAGGCTGAGCACACCTCCATACCCCACAATGCCTAGGAGAAGAAGGACACAAGAGCCCAGATAAGGGGCTAGGGAGTAGGGACGCGCAAGGATAACAGACGCATGAGAAGCGCACTTTGATATTTTTATTTTCTTATTTAATTATTTTTTACTGGTTTTCTCAGTAGTGGTATCCACATCATTATACGGATGAGTCCGTGAGTGTTTTTGAGCGTTCGCTCACGAAGATTTGTCAATCTTGATATTTTACTCCTAGGGCGCACGGGTCATTTGAACGGCAAGCCAGAGGTTCAAAGATTGGCCATAACATTTGTAAGGCGCATCGCCAATGATGTCAATAATGAGTACTAAGAACCTGCAAAGAAAGGGAATGCTTGAGGGGGAAAAGGAAATTGCCGTGTATATTGCCCAAAGCACGAGAGTTGTCAACATGTAGCTACGTTAACTGAGAATAAATGTATCTTGTTCAACACAGGTGGAATTGGCTAGCAGAAGTAATTAAATATATAAGTATGACAGGTACAATGAATGGCAAGGATAGCGTGTGGATTGTTTGGATATTTATGTTAACCCGAGGAATGCATCAATTTTAAAGGAAGGCCATGTACGCCGCCGAAATCCTTACCTTGGCCCCGCCCACTGCTGCCTCCCGCCCCCTTGGCCCCGCCCCGCTGCCCAACCGCGTTTAAATATAGCCTTCAAACCGTATCTACCATATCGCTCCGTAGCTCGGTCGGTATAGCTCCCGCCCATGACACTAATAAACTAGTGTTCGATCCCACTCGGATTCAGTGATTTTATATTTTTATTTTTTATTTGTGTTATGTTATATTATATTATATTATTATATTAGGGTTAGGCTAGGTTAGGTTAGGTTAAGTTAGGTTAATCTAATCTAATATAATATTTGTACATTTTGGGCAGTGGGCGGGGCCAAGGGGGCTTACATTTTCACGCATGCGCAAGGGGTAAGGAAGTCGGCGGCGTGCACAGCCTCCCAATTTTAAAGGTCTGCCAGAGCGGGACCTTTAAAGGTCAATTTAGACAAAATTTGGCCTTGTCTCTAACAGAGTGGGGAAAAGAATATTCTTCTTCTACTTCTGTGCCTTCATCATCTCACAGTCTGGGCATTGCAGTAAATTCCAGTAGCAGGTGGGGGAGGATTGGCCAACTGCATTGCACCAATTTCTTGATCTCTTCAATCTGCCAACTGTGTTGCTCGGAATGACTTCCTCGAGTGCAACTTTTAACCCGGCAAGTGCGGGAAGACTCTTAAGAGTTTCCCCGGGCGACTGCGGGAAGACTCTTAAGATCCTGGGCCTAAAAAATCCATTTAAAACACCCCCAAAAATACTTGAACTTTTTTTTTTTTTTTTTTTTTTTTTGCCCCTGGGCCATGCCAAATATCACTCCTCCACATCCCCTCCTTCCCCACTTCACCCCCCTCCTTCAATTATCACCTATTTTCCCTGTTATTCCCTTATTCTGTAGTCTATTTTTGTGCTAACATTAGCGAGTTGCAAGCAGGGCGTTGTCATCATTGTTACCAAGCGTGGGAAAGAGCGAGAGAGTATTGCGCAACAGTGTCTCTCCAGACATGGGGAGGAGTGGAGGAGTGGAAGGCTGCCTCAGCCTTTGGTTATGTAACTCCCGGCCTCTATCGCCGATGTTGACCATCCAAACGCTGTTTCCACTTGTTTTATTGTTGTAACTGGTTAATATCTTCATATTAATGGTAAAATAGGCGCATATGAATAAGTATTAACGATATTTATGGTAAAATAACGATGCTAGTGATGGGAACAGCTCAAATATGTGCGCACAGGGGTGTGGTGTCTCATACCCCCCATGCGCAGCCGAGAGGTTAAGGGAGAGTGCCCAACTGTGTTGCACAATTCTTTGAGCGAATCAAGGGTGCTAATTGTGTTACACGGCCTTGTACGTTTGACTTCTCAATTCGCCAACTATGTTTCATAAAATTACTTCCCCATGTATGTATAGCTTTTGGAGGTAAGTGATCAACTGTACGGTTGCACCACTCTTTACTCCAGGTTGCATTGTCCCATAGAGATAAACTACTGAACAATTAGGGATGTCATTATAAGCTGGATTTCTTGTCCCTCTTGCTGGTAGATGTTCTGGGAGGGAGAAGGTCACCTTGTGCCATTTGGGCAGGGTCACCATGTGCCACTTGACAGGTGGGCAGGTACCGCTGGTGGAAGGGGTTGATTCTCCTGTGCAGTTAGAGAAAACGGGATACCCATTAAAGACATTATTTTATGGATAACTTGCTTACTTTTCTCCGGAATCACCTTGAGATGCAACCATCACATTATTAATCTTGCTTCTATCGGTGTTGTTATTATTATTGGCAACTATGATCGATGATTCTTATTAACTGCATTTTTATTTATCCTGTGTTACACGTTATAATTATAATGGTGGCCGTCTCCTGTTAACCTGCATGCATGCTCTGTGCGAGACGTGTTTGTAGAAGAATAGGCTTCATGGGAGAATCAGTGCGTTACTTGAGTAAACTTCTCTGGCTTGATCTGATATTGGGTTGAATGAATTAAGTAGTGACATGACTGATCGAGTTAAAGTGGTGACATATGACTGAGTTGAAGTTATGCATTGGGCATATGACACTATATATATACCCTCTTTGTTAACAAAATCACGGCCTCGTGGCTGGAGATGTAGGCTATACTAGCTGTTTCTCTGTGGCATTCCTGATGATGAGCTGGAGATTTTTTAGTTCTTTGTACCACATAGCGGTGAGTCAATGGTGGGGCCGTCTTTTTTCCGAGAAAAGTGCTGGGGTGCTGTACTGAGTCTGCATGCCAAGAGTGCTTTAATTGAAATAGCCCGGTGCTTGATTCTGGGTTTCTTGCTCGGTGTGGTGTGGATCTGAGTATGCATGTACGTGTTAGAGAGTGGTGAAGAGGAACACGTTGAGGTGATTCGGTTATGTGCAGTATATGGTAGGTGAGAGAATTACTAAAAGTGTGTAGTATGAATGTGAGGTAGAAAGGCAGAGAGGGAGAGGCAAACCAAGAGTGAGATCGAGATGAACATGAGTAAAAATAAATGGTGCTGGGTGGGAGGAGGGTCAGCGGTTGACAGATGCCAAAGAAGCATGTATCGGCGCTTCATTCGTGGCCATCCCTTGGGGATCAATCCGCTTGGCAATAGATATAGACATAACAAATATTGCAAGTGACAGATGCCACAAACTATGCATGAACTTTCTAATGCTTGGCAGAATGCATTTGCTATATAATTACTTGTAGATATATTTGTCGAATTTCCCATAAATACACGTGTGTTGCAATAGACAAAATGATATGATAAACTAAATATAGTGATGCAAACTATTAATATTAGTATTTACATATACACCCGGCAAAAGGAGAGTCTAATTTTGTTGCCTATTGAACTATAAGGTAATCGAACTTTTAAATTAAAGGATCGAATGGCACTCTTCAGGGAGAGCAAACTTTAGGGAGATTATACCACATTGGGTTTAAGAATAGCCATGTTGTCTACCTCGATGCGTTTTCTATATACTTTTAGTGCAATTATGCATTTGTTTCCATTAGTATAGTTCACACAAAGAAACCTATAGCATTAATTGGAAAGGCGAAATATATACACATAACATGAATTAACGTATTAGTTGGCAAGGCAAGGTAGTCAACATGGTGTCTACTGTACAGAGTTGGTGATTACCTATAGACGACTTTGCCATCACAGAGTTGGGGTTAGCAAATGAAGTCCGCTTGATAGTAAATAAATGCCGGAAATCGGTAGAATAATGCCACAATATCTAGATATCGCTCTAAAATGGCTCAAATCTCCAGAATAAGAAACAAATTCATGCCGCTAGATTTACATATTTGCCTCTAGATCGAAATAGGCCTATCTCTAGATCTAGCGGGAAATTCAGTGTTGCCAATTTAGCTACTTTCCCGCTAGATCTAGAGATATTTACTTCGATCTAGCGGCAAATTTTACATCTAGCGACACGAATTCTAGCGATATTCAGGAATATGAGCCCTTTTAGAGTAATATTCGAGAGATTGTGTCATTATTCTAGCGATTTTCAGGAATTTGAGTAATTTTAGAGTAATATTTGAGATTGTGGCATTATTCTAGCGATATTCAGGAATTTGAGCAATGTTAGCGAAATTGTGGCATTATTCTAGTGATTTTCAGGAATTTGAGTAATTTTAAAGTAATATTCGAGAGATTGTGGCATTAGTTTTGCAATTTTCAAGAATGTGAGCCATCTTAGAGTAATATTAGAGAGATTGTGGCATTATTCTAGCGATTTTTAGCATGTATTTACTATCTAGAGGACTTGATTTGGTAACCCTGGGACCCCAAGAATTCGATCCTCCATAGACGTTCCCCATTTGTCTGTGTGGGGGTTCAGATCCCCCTCCTGCCCACCCCTCATATCCCTGATTGTCTTCACCCTGCTGATGTTTAGGTCCATGTGATTTCTTATTTCCATCTGGTCCCCTTTCCGCTCTCTGTCTGGTATTTGGTACAAGCCCTGGACCTCATATAACCAGGCACACCCCCCATAACCCCCACAAGATACACAATGGCGGACCTGGATAGTTTTTTCGCCAAGAAGGACAAGAAGAAGGTGAAGGGGAAGAAGTTCACGACCACTGACGAGATCGCCCGCCGACTGGAGGAGACAGAAAAGAAGTTGGAGCTGCAGCAAGGGGTCAAAATTAAAGTGGAACCTGTCAAGAAGCCCCAGGAGGAGCCTACTGAAGGAGGCGTTGACCCACCACCAGTTGTGGAAGAAAAATCACAAAAGGTTAGCCCTAACTCTGACCAAGGAAGGAAGGGCTCGGTTATTTCCACACGTTGCTAACAGTTGTCACATCTATTGTTAACTCAAGAGATATTGCATGCCAGTATAGTTTATAGTTTAATTTCTAAGGGTCACATTTCCTCATTTGGGAAAGATAGAGGACAACACGGGAAGGATGTAGCCTTAGCCTAGTATCCGGGCGTACGGGTAATGGTCGTCATGTAGGCCTATACATAGGTCGATTGCTCGCGTTTAAGTTCCCGTCTATTTTTACGGCTTATTTATTCTGTTGTTTGCCCCCTGCTGGTAATTTATAGGCTATGATGATGACATTAAGTCATGGGGGTGTGGGCCCTGAAGGGGCAAAGCCCCCCCCCTCAACCTATTATGGGCCTAGTATCCCACGGCAGTCAAAATAGACGGGAGCATGATCGCGAGCGTCCGCGTAGTGCAAACAAGGCGGGCTGTTCGCCTGAATACAGTACAGTACTACATCCTTGCTGCCCTTGCACTAATTTTTTGTGGAAATAACCTAGGCCTAACCGCGCTAGGTTAGGCATATATCATAACGGATCATCATCATCTTACTTGACGTTTGGCCTATAGGCCTAATGCAGAAATTAAGATATCTCGCAGCAGCCGCAGCTACAATCGCGTCTATTTACCCATTATCCAACAATTCTATTTTGACCACTTTTGGGTTGATGGGTGCGTGCGGCGTGCCGAAGCCCCCCTCAGGACTTATTGTCATAATCATATATTTTGCCAGCAGGGGGCAAGTAACAGCTGTCCGGGGGATAATTTTGGAAAAGAAAATCGGTCAAATTAGACGCGACCAAGAGTGCGTGACCTGCTAATATCGCCGTGAAAGGTTGCTTGAATTTAACCGCAGCCAATTCCAGGGTTTTTCTTCCAGGCTACCTAGGACCTTAAGCTATAGCGGTAGCCTAACCTATGGTACACAAATTTCGGTTCAATGTTATTTTAATACCTCAAATTTTGTTGATATATTTGAAGATAAATATTGAATCTATATGCTCTAATGATCATAAGAAAATTTGTTTTAACCCTCGGCAAAACCTAATAAAAAAGTATGGTACTAAAATTTATTTTTCGTAACAAGGTTGTCAATACGGTACTTCCAGTTATCGATAGCTCTAAAGATCATATGAAAATGTGTTAAACCCTCAGAAAAACTTAATATAAAAGTATGGTACTAAAATTTAATTTTCGTAACAAGGTTGTCAATACCGTACATTCCCGTTATCAATGTACAGTACAATCAAAGCTGAAGATTGCAGAGTAAACACCGTAGACTTCATCGACTTTCTTTCACCTTCGTATAATCGACAGCCAATTTTTTTTTTTTTTTTTACTAAGGGATTAGTACTCAACCAGCGGGGGTGTGGGGGCAGCAGCCCCCACCCATAATACTAGGTTAGGTTAGGTAAGGTTGTTAGGTTAGGCTAATGTCTTTTCAAATCACTATCGGGGGGCGTGTCTCAACATCGATCGATAGGCCTAATGGGGAAAATAAGTTTTCCCGATATTTCTAATTAATTACAAACACTATATATTGATGCAAATGAAAAAATTTGTTTATAAAAAACACTCGGAAAATTTGTGGTATTAAAATAAAAACAAATCCCAAATTTCATATATTTAATTATTTCAGAACTTGGACACTGTTTCCTGCCTGCTGCCTATACCTTCTATTTTTCCCTCACACAGTGACAGTGCCAAAATTCGCCTATTTTCTTTGTGATCCCGAACTAACATCTGAAAATTTTTGATACATAATTTGGCTGCTGGTGCTGGCCCCAGCATATCTATACGGACAGTAAACTCATTAAACTATAATTATTTGGCAGCTTTGACCTAACTTTTTACTCTACATTTGCTATGATCTTACAACTACTAAATATCACATGAATTGAACTTCAAATGCAGCTGAAAATCTAATATTTTCAGGTTTTCCAGTCTCCCAGAAAGAATTTACTACTCTTTATAAACACAATTTGTAAACACTGAGTCCGGTTGAGGTAGCCATAACTTTGGATTAACGGTACCTCTACACAGAGATTGTAATGTCGCTCTGAAGAAGATGAAGTCCACAACAGATGAACACATCTAGCCTAATGTTCATACAGCTCTAGATAATGCACAATATTATTATTTACTTTTTTCCTTGAAAAACAAATATCTTTTCTATCTATCTATTGCCGGACTCTGTGATACCCGAAAGGGTGGCCTCGAAATAGTCCACTAATATACTAGGTTAGGTTAGGTTAGGAAGATATTGTTCAATGTTTCTTAGTAAATTGGCATCTGAAAAACAGTTCTCCCCGCTACATAGCATCTTACCGCCTAGTTTTGTGCGAGTATTTTTTCCTTCAGATGTAGTGTTGTATTATGATGATTTGGAGCAGAAATGAGTATTTACCTAATACCCATTATCCAATGATCTTAAAACACATCCCCCACTAGTGGGGAGGGTAAGAGTAATGCAAGGAATTTGCTGTTTATTCATTGGTTTGTTATACCTCTCAACTTGCCGTAACTTATGGCAGCTTTTAATTAAGCCCTTCAGCACCATGACGCCTTTTTGCTTTTCATTGTGGCAAAATTTAGACGCTTATATGCAGTTTAAGAAGGACCTATGTTATGCAGAGGGTTTATTAAGATCGTATATACTCCTTTGTGTCCTAGAGGTAGATTGTAAGCTAAGGGGAAAAAAAAACAATGGTAGCCCGAATAAGATTAAAATGACGTCATGGTGCTGAAGGGGTTAAGGGATTAGGGTATCGTAGTCTGATCTTTCTATTATTATTATTGACTAATTCCTTGAACGTGACGATAGTGCGATGTTATGTGTGCGATTAGTTTGCTTGGGAACCAGATTAACTTGCTCATGTAGTAATGTACACCCTATGTGATGGATTGTGCTCTTTTATTTATGAATTATTATTTTACTTGAGCGTTGTTTCCACATAGCGATTTTGATTAGTTATTTTGTCTTTCTACTGTGTTCGTATACGTTTTAGTTTGTTTATTTTGCAAGTTTTACATTATAATTATTCCCCCAGGCGGAAGAGGAGGAATGGAATGACTTCAAGGACGAGGCGGATCGCGACCTGACAGACTTGAAGATCTCCAAGCTGCAGATAGAGGACGAGGAAGAGGGTGGGGGAGGCACGGCGGATGATGACGGGGAGAAGGGGGAGGGAGGGGACAAGAAGGATGGGGTGTGGAAGACAGAACAGGCTCAACCACAACCACAGACGCAAGTGGTAAGTTAACCCCCCGCACTTTGGTTGTCCTCTTATACGCCACACCGAACCTTCACCACGGACCTCGGTAAGCCTCTTATACTCCCGCGAGCGTAATATTCACGGCCGCGTAACTCAACAACCCGACGACATAGCGATGTCCGGTCAACACCAGGATCAAGATAACAATATGTACTTCATCTTCCAATTAAGTATGTCTTCCTACCTATTATCATTGCTTAGCTATTAAGAAAATAAGGCCATAACACCCAACCCGCGCCGATTCCATGGGTACGGAGCGTAAGAAGATCGCCGAGGCAGAAAGGTTAAGGAGAGTGGAAGACATCACAGACATGAGGGATATGTACAGAAATTGTGGAGAGAGAGGTCCAGAAGGATGGGATGTGGAATACAAATTCACAGAACAGACTCGACCACAATCACCACAGACATAAGTGGTAAGTTACAAAATGGAACAGACACAGGTGATAAGGGGTGTGGAATACAGAAAGGGGAAGGAAGGGACAAGGAGAATGGGATGTGGAAGACAGAACAGACTGAACTACCACTACAGACATACCAGGTTGTTGTTCCCCAAGCTGTCTGACCGAACAGCCCCAAGGTCCCGAGCAAGGCCAAGGCCATAAACGAGCGCCCCCACAAAACCTTCCGGTAATGGTAAGTTATGAAGTGTGGTAGATAGAACCAACACAACCACCACTACAGACACAAGTGGATTGATATGTTTAGGGATGTGTGAGACAATCAGACACAACAGACAACCATTTCCACAGACACAAAGTTGAGGGTGAGAGCTAAACGTCTTTTGGAGACAACAAACAGCCACCACAGACACAGGTTAAGGAGTGTGTATGAGTTATCTATTGTCTTTTCTTTAAGACCGAGTCGAGATATGCCGACCCCTAACCTCTGAAATCTCAAAAAGGACTTGGAACAATCGAGCTGATGTTTCTATCAATTTGGGAAGCGTTAAACGGTGAATACACATACATACATACATAGGTATGTAATACCTATGAGTGATAATGAATGGGAGTTGCAGGGTCTGGTAAATGAGTTTGGAACAGTGTGCGAAAAACGGAATTTGAAGGTAAATACGGGGAAGAGCAAGGTTATGGTCTTCGAAAGGGGTGAAGTCACAGAGTGTGAGGTGAAGCTGAACGGTCAGGCTATGGAGATCGTCAACTCTTTTAAGTATCTGGGCAGTGTGTTGAGTAAAGATGGGACTATGGATGAAGAGGTGCGGGAGAGGGTACAACAGGGGAAGAGGGTTGTAGGAACGCTAAAAGCAGTAACAAGAAATAGGGTGGTCAGTATGGAAGTGAAGAAGTCCTTGCATGACAGTGTGGTAATCCCGACACTGACTTACGGAAGCGAAGCATGGACGTTGGTTGAGAGACTCAGACCAAGAGTGAGAGCAGTGGAAATGAATTACTTAAGGAGTGCGTGCGGAGTTACATGGAGGGATAGACAGACTAATGAGGAAGTAAGAAGGAGGTGTGGTGTGGAGGTAGATGTGCTGGAAAGTGTGAAAAGGAACAACTTGAGATGGTTCGGCCATATGGAACGTATGGAAAGCGAGAGAATGACTAAGAGGGTGTACGAGAGCGAGGTGGAGGGACAGAGGGGGAGAGGTAGACCGAATATGAGGTGGAAGGATGGAGTGAGGAACTACATGAACGAAGGCGGTGCTGGTTGGGGGGAGGGGCGTCGACTGACTGGGGACAGAGGTGCATGGGGGCGGTTCGTTCGTGGCCACCCCTTCGGGGATCACGGCGTCAGGCAATAGATAGATAGATAGTATGTAATTTTACTTTCTGTTAACTCCAGGCCTTCTTGAGTTATGAGAGGCAAAGGGTTGAAGTTTATAGACTTATTATAATGAATAGACTACAGTAGCAGTGAATCTGTCAAATTAATCATTAGGTATATACAGTAAACCCTCGCTATCTAGGACTAATTGGGGGGAGACCCAGTCCGAAATGTCCGATTTTCCGAGATGTCCGAAGTCCGACTTAGGAGAGGAAAATGTCCGAATTGGAAGAGGGAGTCCGAGCCACCAAAGAAAACGGAGACTTCCCTATCACTAACAACGTAGATTCAAGATAAATTACAGTACCTGTACAGTATCCAGCAGACATATATTATAAATATCACTTTCCTTCTCCACCTCACTGTAGCCTTAGATCTCGGAATTTGCCCTTAGATCTCGGAATTTTCCGAGATATATGACACCTGTCCGACAGACCATGTGGGCCCTCGGAGCTTTCCCCTTACATCTCAGAATTTTCCGAGATATACGGCGAACTTTCCGAGAGGCCGATGCCAGTCCGAGAAGTGCGGGTTTCCGACTTAGAGGTTCGAGATAGCGAGGGTTTACTGTACTGTATTATTATGCCGTCTTTCCTAGTCTCCCTTCCTATTTTCTCCTTTTTTTCTCCTGTTCATTTGTCTTCATTTTCTTCTTTATCTCCTCTCCCCTATCTTTTCCATTGAAATTGATAGATATTTATTTTAGTGAACAATGTTTTGCTTAACATAAGCTTTACCTAGTCACTTGATAAAGCTTTTATTAACCTCTGATGTGCGCATGGGGGGTATGAGACACCACACTCCTGTGCTGACGTATTTGAGCTGTTCCCATCACTAACATAGTTATTTTACCATAAATAGCATTAATACTTATCCATATGCGCCTATTATAGGTTGATTATAAAGGTATTAACCTGTTACAACAATAAAACAAGTGGAAACAGCGTTTGGATGGTCAAAATCGGCGATACAGGCCGGGAGTTACATAATGTATGGCTGAGGCAAACCTCCCACCCCACCACTCTTTCCCAAGTCTGGAGAGAGACTGTCGATCGATACTCTCTCTCTCGCACTCGCTTGCTAACAGTGATGACAATGCCCTGCTTGCAACTCGCTAATGTTAGCACGAAAATATACCACAGAATAAGGGAATAACAGGGAAAATAGGTGATAACTGAAGGAGGTGAGGAAAATGGAGAAGGAGGAGAGGTGGAGGAGGGATATTTGGCATGGCCCAGGGGCAATAAAAAAAAAAAAAATTGGGGTGTTTTAAATGGATTTTTTAATAGCCTTACTCTTAAGAGTCTTCCCGCAGTTCCCGGGTTAAGCAAAATGTTCTCCACTGTAATAAAAGTCCATCCTCATCATGATGTAGGCCTATCAATCTCAAACTGTAGGCTTCAATTCCTTCAACCACATCTTTTCTTTTTTCCACCCCAAACAATTTACAGTACCCCCTTGGGCACTCACAGGTTTCAAGTCAAAATGGCCACTCTCTTAACATAATCTTTCTCAATTTATCCTAACTAAACTGGGTGGTTACATTGGTAAGGTGCGCAACTGGCGAGCCAACTTACCAGAAGTGTGTGGGTTCCAAACTCGCTTGGGGACGATGCCACAAAAATACCACCCACCCGGTTAGTGACCAGGTCGACACTATATCCGGCAGACCAACTAGGGCCTGCTTTTCCCAGAGGGAATACATAGCATATGTACCAAAGCAATAAAATAGAATAAAGACATTGAAGCTAAACTAACTTGACCTACTTGAGACTTGCCTAACCTAGTTTTAACCTACTTCTGTTTGACAATGTTGGGGCCTGGACTACATAAAATTTAAGACAGTGCTCCACACAGACGTGCAGTTTCAGTCTCTTGTCCTAATGGCGGTGTTCCAGGCAACCCTGTTAAGGGCTGCTTCACTTGTCAAGTTTTTGGATTTGAGATCGGCACGTATAGTCCGATCCCAGGTCTTACTCGGTCCACCCCTTGAGGTCGTCGGTACAGAATAACACTAATGTACTGTTTATATTCCAGCTGGCCCCAGTAGTGGAGGTAGAGGAGAAGAGTACCGGTAGTCGTGCCAACACGGGACCCTCATCTTACGTCCCCCCACACTTGCGCAACATGTCAGCTTCACCCCTACCAAAAAATAGTAAGTTCATTACAGGTTTCCGTCACTATCCGATGCCTTGATTTACGATATTATTATAGGTTTTTAGGTGTTTGTGTTTGGATATTGTCTGGTCCGATAACACATCTGGGTCTTCTCCTGGGTGACCTAGATGTGTGTGAGTTTAGGTTTTATCTGTGTTTGTTCATTGTTTTATGTTGTGTTTTCCCTGTTCTTACTCTGTCTTGAGTCGGCCACCCCCAGTATATATATATATATATATATATATATATATATATATATATATATATATATATATATATATATATATATATATATATATATATATATATATATATATATATATAGGTAGACCGAATATGAGGTGGAAGGATGGAGTGAGGAACTACATGAACGAAGGCGGTGCTGGTTGGGGGGAGGGGCGTCGACTGACTGGGGACAGAGGTGCATGGGGGCGGTTCGTTCGTGGCCACCCCTTCGGGGATCACGGCATCAGGCAATAGATAGATAGATAGATATATATAGAAATATATATATATATATATATATATATATATATATATATATATATATATATATATATATATATATACAGTACTCCCTCGAATTTTGCGAGAATATGGTCGACATTGCAGCCCGCAAAATTCAAAATCGCAAAATTCAAATAACTAGCCTTATGGGATTAATTGAATATGGTCAACATCTCATCATCGAGGGCCTATTTTTTGGTGATTTTCGTCCTTGTTTGTACACACATTATGACACATACACTTAATTATACATCCTACAATAAAGAAAAACACAGAAATACAGATTCAGGGGACAGGTAACACTTCAATTTTGCCCAAGGAAGTCGATTATGCGAGAGCGTGAGAACATATAGGAGCGTGGGAGAATCTATAAACAGTAAACAATGGGCCACAGGGTGGCCCGACGTCACGACCCTGCTACCCCTCCCCCCCGAAAACTAGTGTGGAAACCCCATATCATTTGGCGCCACCCGCAAAACTCAAGTAATATCGCACATATCAAGTCCCGCAAAAAAGGTCAAATCTTGGGTCCCGTTCGCAAAATCGAAATTTCGCAAATTTGAAAGATGCAAAATTTGAGGGACTACTGTATATATATATATATATATATATATATATATATATATATATATATATATATATATATATATATATATATATATATATTTTTTTTTTTTTTTTTTTTTTTTTTTTTTTTTTTTTTTTTTTTTTTTTTTTTTTTTTTTTTTTTTTTTTTTTTTTAAGGTCACAAGGAACCTTTTTAACCTGTCATAGACCTATTTTACTGTTAGGCGATCAGAACAGAGGCAAGGGGTGTGAGGAGATAGCCCAACTATCTCCACCAGCCGAGAATCGAACTCTGTCCTCCCGGTTAGAAACCGAGTGCTCTACCAATGTCGCTACTGGTCACCCCCATATAATAATAGAAAATAGAAAATAAAAATAAAAGTGGGGATTGGGCCTGAGCATATAGATAGATAGGTGTTTGTGTTTGGATATTGTCTGGTCCGAGAACACATCACCATTTACCCCATAAAATTTAGGGTTTGCCATACAATTTTTCTATTATAATGTAAAACTTGCAAAATAAACAAACCAAAACTTACCGGTATACGAACACAGTAAAAAGACAAAATAACTACTCAAAATCGCTATGTGGAAACAACGCTCAAGTAAAATAATAATTTATAAATAAAAAAACACAATCCACCACATACTTTCTCTAAAGTATCTACTTTTTTTTATCCTCCCCTGTTTCCCCAGCTAACCTAATCCCACAAGGACCCCAATGGAAATACACCTAACGGCCTCATTGGGCTATCCTTAGTTGGAATTATGCAAGGCTGGTACATGTCATATTTGTAACATATTATGTGGTACCAACATTGTAAAATGCTAACTGAATAAATATTACTGTATTATTATTATTATTATTATTATTATTATTATTATTATTATTATTATTATTATAGGGTGTACATTACTACATGCGCAATTAATCTGGTTCCCAAGCAAACTAATCGCACACATAGCAACGCACTGTCGTCACGTTCAAGGAATTAGTCAATTTGGGAAGTCGGGGATGTTCTGGTAAATTTGACTAAACTGCATGAATAAAGAAACTACATAAGTATCAAAATGTTCTATTAAAATCAAATTTGAAACTTGACAAGATAATAACGATAGTGCTATCATATATAGAGTTTTCAGGAATGTAACCCAATCATATATCAAGGGAGACCTGTACAGTATTATCATTATCACCATCACCTACATTGGTGCGTTATGTGTGCGATCAGTTTGCTTGGGAACCAGATTGACTTACTCATGTAGTGATGTACACCTTATGTGGTGGATTGTGTTCTTTTATTTCAAAAAAAATATTTTAGTAAGCATTGTTTCCACATAGCGATTTTTATCAGTTATTTTGCCTTTACAGTATATTGTCTTTGTCCCAGTATTTTTTTTTTTAGTTTGCAAGTTTTACATTTTAATTAAAACATAATTGTTACCTGTGGCATAATGGTAGTGCTTTAGACTCACAATCGAAAGGTCCCAGGTTCGAGAAACTGTTGGTGGTGTAATGGTTTAGATGCTTATGTTCTGCGTTTGGTGTCCCAAGTTCGAATCCCGGGAGGACCATATGCTTTCATTAGTTTATTTTAGTGCATTGGGGTTTGTAATTGATGTTTAATGTTAAGAATGGGGTGTTACTTAATATTGTTTGTAATAATATGAATCATATACAGAATGTATCTTGAAAATTATCATGGTGCTGAAGGGGGGATGGGCCATTTTTCTGGTCCCTCTTCTCTCTCGTGTTTAGCCCCATTAGTTTTCAGATTTTATGACGGGCCCATTAGTTTGTCGATTTAAAAAAACTTTCTTTGTCAATATGAAGACCTTTAGTGCTATTTCGGTGTCCATTTTTTTCCTGACAAACGATAGTGATCCTATAATTTTGGAAGAACTGGCCTTCGACCGTGACATTTTTCTACCGAAAAATGTACAAAAAAATCTAGAAGGGGGATCTAATGGATATTTTTTTTAAAGTTTGATGGAGGTCTAGGGAGGAACTAGAAAAATAATGAATACATGACAAAAATCAACCAAAAAGTGAACCATCTCCCGTTAACATTTCTCTTCTGTTCACAGCTCCAAGGCGTAATCGGACAGCTCCAGATATCAACAATGAGATGGCCTTCCCTTCACTCTCCGACGCACAGGCATCCAACCCCATGGGCGCATGGGGCAAGAGGAGGAATAAGTTAGTATTTTTGTACTTTGTAACTCAGTATTACATCAACACATATTCTTTCACTGTTTTGTTAAGAATATTTTAGGGAAGCTAGAGTTGTGTTGGCTTTCCCTCACCCCTTTTTCTGTCTTGTCTAGTAGGTGAATTATTATTATGTTTTTTACACCAACCAACTTCACATCTAAACTCAATTAATGAAATCAACAAATACAAGGGGAGGAGGATTCCTAGCCACCTGCCCCCTAAAAATAGCAAACATAAAATAGAAATAATCATCTGATTAAAGAGCTTAACCTTTGGATAACAAGTAGTTTATAAAATATACAGCAACAAAAAATAGGAACTGTTGGTGGTGTAATGGTTTAGGTGCTTATGTTCTGGGTGTTGTGTCCAGAGTTTGAATCCCGGGAGGGCCATATGCTTTCATTAGTTTATTCAAGTACATTGGGGTTTGTATTTGATGTTAATGTTAAAGAACGGGGTGTTACTTATATAACTAAAAGGTTATCTTCAGACCAAGGTATAATACTGGAAACTGTTTACACCTGTTTCACTTTGAGACTAACTTTCCCTTTCTCCCCACAGCATGGAAGGTTTTGAGAGCGTGAGACACGGGTCGACGCGCACCATGCATGACGATTTTGCCGCCCCTAAGCTGAGCACCGCCAACCGTTTCGACGCGCTGAGCGATAATAGCTGAGGTGGTCCCAGTTAGGCTAGTCCAGGCAACTTTATAGGCGGGGGGCGGAGAGAACACCATTTTTTGACGGCAGTTTTTTAGGGGGGTCGTCCCACGGGGCTCTGTTTTTTGGAGTACATCGGAGGTGCGGACATGTGGTGAAGTTTTTTAGGGGTCGTCCCATTGGGCTCTGTCAGACTGATAAGAAAGATCAAAGTAGAAAAGAACTCGCTACCATTATATCGGGTGTAGAAGATATAACTGAAAGAATACCGTTTTATCTGGCTTTGCAATCAAATCAAAAGCCTCTGATAAAGATAGAAAAAAGAGCTATTATAGTATCTGGCTTCTCAATACAATCAAAAGCCTGAGATAAGAAAGTTTAACATGAAACAAGCTAACGACCACCATAACATCTTGGCTCTTCAATCAAACTAAAGGCTTGGGTGGTGTTATGAAGTGAATAGTGCTATGGACACCTTTTAGAACACTGATTATACAATTATTGACCAAGATGCCATTATGTGAAAACCTGTGCAGCATAAGTTGTTTTTAATATTGCCAGAAGAGGACGGGATTATGATACCTGGAGGCATGTGAATTTCAACAATACGAAATTCACGTCTACTGTTCGAGCAGGGTGTCAAGCCGGAGCAATTTCGTTTGAAGACTCAAATGAGGATAAATTATTATGTGAAACTTGCAATATAAACAAACCAAAACAGGGGTGACACAATATAAAGATTAACATGTAAAACTTGCAAACTAAACAAACCAAAACTTGGACAAGGACAATATAAAGGCAAATTAACTTATCAAAATCGCTATGTGGAAATACCGCTTACTTAAGGAACTTATCAAAATCGCTAGAAAATTAACCTGAAATAGCATTGTTTTGGCCATTTTATCACTTCCAAATACTGTACATCATTTGAATTATAATCCCTAATTTTATATTTACATAAGAAATAAAGAAGACAAAATAGTTGACTTTGCTTTCGTTTGACACCCTGTCCTGGAGCCGTGTAAATGTCAACAATACTGAATTAACTTCTCTACTATTAACCCCTTCTGTACCGGTGACGTCTTGTATTTTATTTCAGCTAGATTTAGACGATTTCATGTAGCTTAGGAAGGGTATATGGTAGCTAAAAGGATTAATTGAGATAGTCTATAGCTTTTTAAATGGTCGACATCCTTCCTAAACTGAATAAAATCGTCTAATAGTAGTCAAAATATAATGGAAAGGACTTAGTCGGTATAGAAGGGGTTATGAATCGCCAACTGCCCTGTAATTCTCCTTATAAATCACTACCATCCTATTGTTATCAGGGACATGAAGCCTAATAAAAATATTGTGCGTGGTGTTGTATACAAAATGACTTGGGATGAGTGGCGACCATATTCCATTCAGTACCAGTGACGTCCTTTTCATTATTTTCTGGCAACTATTAGGCGGCTTTATTCAGCTTAGGCATGAGATCTACCCGTTAAAAGACTACAGACTATCTCATTTAATCCTTTTAGCTACCGTATATCTTTCATAAGCTTCATAAAATCCTTTTTGTTATATTCTGGCAACTATTAGACGGCTTTATTCAGCTTAGGAAGGATATCTACCCGTTAAAAGATGACAGACTATCATTTAATCCTTTTAGCTACTCTATATCTTTCATAAGCTTCATAGAATTGTCTAAATGTAGCTGAAATAAAGACATGATGTTGCCAGTACAGAATGGGTTAAACCTCACATGCATACCGGTACATATGTAAAACAAACTATATGCCTGTATAGTGTTTTCTTTTCTCTCTCCTGTCGGTCCTTTAGCCGTGAGATAATTAATTTGTTGACATCGGTATAGGGACTTGGTAACGCTGCACCATGTACGGGACATCGGTATAGGGACTTGGTAACGCTGCACCATGACGCCGTAGTGTACATAGCATAATAGTTGACCCCTTCTATATTATCACGTCGGGTCTGTTGTGTCATTCTCCTACTCGACGAGACAGAGAAACGGGCGAGAGAACGCGAAAGTGGTCCCGGACCCTGAGAACAGGAACTTGAATGTTTCTGTTCTGGCTCTGTCTCGTGTCGGCCATCTCCAGCAATGGGGTATGTGCTTGAGTATATACATACATACAGGTCTGTTTTGATCTGGCTAGCAGTAGACAATTTTCAGAAGCCTATTACGGGCCTCTAGTGATGTCTAGTGGAGGTTTGGCTGCCTGTCATCGCCCTCGGTGTGAGCCTATAGGTAGCGCCAACGAACTTTTATAATAATCTTGGATCAATGACCTCTCTGTAACTCAAAAAGGCCTAGAGCAAACTGGCTGTAAATATCCACACTTATTTCCTGGTGGACTCTTCTGAAATGATCGAAATGTCAGCCCGTTTGCTTTCATTAATTTTGAGTTATAAGAAGTTAAAGGGTCAAGAATGATAGAAATGTCAGCCCGTTTGCTTTAATTAATTGAGTTATAAGAAGTTAAGGGGTCGAGATAATTGTAAAGTTCGCTGGCGCTACCTATAGTTTGTATGCTGTTGGTACTTGATGGACCAGGTTAAGCCGGAATCACACGAGCGCTATTTCCCTCGACATTTATCCTCAACACTGGTCTGGCAGCTTATGGGGTCAACATTTAAAATATTTCGGTTACCTAAATTCATCTATCATCAATCTAGTTTCCGATACTAATCTAAAATATTCCAGAAATGTTGCTAGAAAAATGTTGACTATAAAAGCTCTCGTGT
Source organism: Paralithodes platypus (assembly GCA_032716605.1). NCBI lineage: Eukaryota > Metazoa > Arthropoda > Malacostraca > Decapoda > Lithodidae > Paralithodes > Paralithodes platypus. Next base: position 1,626,841 of record CM064505.1, on the reverse strand, counting down.
GATACCGGCTTTAATCGAAGGAGCAGCTCTTTCCCTTGCGAAGCAACTAGACTAAACTAAAAGGGGTTAAAACTGTCTGATCATTGATTAACCCTACAAGTTCTTCCAAACTGAATAAAATTGTCTATTGATAGCCAGAATATAATAACATGGCATCATCATACGGAAGGGGTTAATGTCCGATACTTTATTGGTTTGACTTTTTTTTCATAACCAGAAAATGGGATATTTTTTCTAAAAGTTTGTTTTAGTAATTACAAAAACTCCAAACCAGGTATTTTTCTAATTAATTTCCATTTTCGTAATTATAAAAACAATTATCAAGCTAGTTATTTTCATGTTGGGTACAGTTTATTGGCCTTCAAAATTTTGTCGATTATTCACAAGAATTAAAGTAAGAGATATTTATAAGTGAATCTGATATTCAGACCTGCAATGAAAAACATATTAAGGGGGGTCACTGGAGCTTTTTTTTATCTTTCTCTCCTTTTCTCTCTTTCCCTGGCTTATCCATTCGGCCCCATTCAGCCAACTGAATGGGGCCGAATGGATGCAAGCCAAAGAGAGAGGGAGAGAAAAAAAGCGAGGTGGGCTCCCTTAAATGTAGATCCAGATATTTTGTAGAACCTAACCAGAAAATAGCAGAGTGAAAAAATATCCCAATGACTCAATGTTTTATTATATCATCAGTATTGACCGCCAAAGTTGTCTTGTTGAATATATGGCGCTCAGTACCAGAGGCGGGCTACCACCATTCATAAAAAAAAAGGTAATCTTCTGCCACACAAACTTTCTATTAAAATGTAAAACTTGCAAACTAAACAAACTAAAACTGGGACAAGGACAATATAAAGTCAAATTAACTTATCAAAATCGCTATATGGAAACAACGCTTACTTAAATAAAATTTATGAAATAAAAGAACACAATCCACTTTCTATTTATAAAGACCTTTTGTACTATCAACGACAAAATTCCGTCCCCCCAAACAGCCACTGTGTTAACCCGAAACACCTGGGGGTCAAATACAGGTTTCCCTCCATTTATGATTGGGTTACGTTCCTGAAAACCCAATCTTGAATTGAAAAATCATATAGCAGTCCCTAAAATTAATTGGGGTTCATTCTTGGACCAGCCAAAACCCATAGGTCATTCACCTGTTAGCAGCTGTCATATATTTATATAGTGGCCAGCCCTATGGGAGCTCTTTTGGGGAGCTCAGTGGTCTGGTTAAACTTCTCACAAAAAAAAAAAAAAAAAAAAAAAAAAAAAAAACAGCTGTCAATGTGTCACTATCTTGGGTTGTTAAGGTAGGAGGCAACTTAAGACTTTTCTCTTTGAAAGAAGCTAAGATCTCGAGAGGGGTGTCATCATCGAGGGCTATAGGGTGTAGGCTATTTGCCATTGCTGGTGGCTGGGTGATGCGTATAGGTTTTGTGTGTCGTTGATTTAAGCGATTCGTGTTTCTTTTTTTGGTTTTCGAGCGCCAGTGAATTCTGCAGAAAAATTGGCGCTTGTGAGAAATAAGTAACATGCTTATTATTATTATTATTAGGTAAGCAAGGTTGACCATGGATTTATTGAAGTTGGTGCTACTTTAGGGACCAGTGTATAGCCATAGTAGCTTGGCTGGGCCTGTGTGTATCCCATGACAGGTCTGCTGGGAGCAGTAGTGTACTGGGTACCTGGAATTATCATGAAACAGTTGTGACATTTGTCATGGCCGTCTGCCTTTCCTGATGCCAACCTGCGAGCTAGGAAATTATTTTGTTCAGGGTTTTCCTTCTCTTATCAAGGTTAGGAGTCTTGTTTGGTAGCGCTGAGAAGTCATTACTCAGCTGTCATTACGTTTAGCTCGCTCTATGCTGTATTAATGTCTGTCAGATGTTGAATAGGGTGGGTAAGTGTAGGAACATGTTTGTGTATCTCGCTCGAAGCGAATAAAGTAAGATTTAGATATTGCCGATACAAATTATTGATTAAATTATACTTGGTGCCGAGACATCACTTATTTGGCCGACTGTATTTAAATTATACTTTGTGCCGATACATCACTTATTTGGCCGACTGTACATTCATCTCTTTTGGACGTTAATAACTTGCAGGAGTGACATGGGAAGTATTTTTGTTTTTTTACTTTTCCCAGGGTTATGTCATGTATATGTGTCGTTAGAATATTTTTTTAAGAATGGTGGTACTGTAGTCCTTTTTTTTTTGTGAATGGTGGTAGTGTGTGTGTGTGTGTGTGTGTAGTTGAGAGTGCCTGGTATAATAACACAGACAGTTGAGTAGTAGTTGTAGTGGTTTATCTAAGGCACAAACTGTTGGTGCGGCGGTTGTCAAGTCTCTCTCTCTACTGAAGGCTCTCCGGGATCATTCACATGCTGGTTCAGGCTTCATCAATTGTCTGTTTGGGGCTGTAAGGAAGTTGGAGCTTTAAACATCAATATTTACCAGAATTACCAACTAAATTATGGCTGTAAATACAAACTTAAGACTCCAACTAACTTATATTCCGAAACTTGCATGTGGTCGATTACGAGTTCCAGGCCATAAGGAATTTCAAGGTGTAGATATTGATATTGTATGTCCCTGAGTAAATACATAGATAGATACATACATATATTGATACTGTAGTTAGCCAAAAATACATAATGTAGAAACGCTTATAGCACACGAGTACGTCAAATCAAATCCAGCCCAATTTTCTTCCATTACAAAACCCCATAATATTCTGTTTCTGCCAAATATCGAGGTCTACACTTTGAACCGCCTTATAGTCCGGAACTCGCTGGCGGTCCGTTGGAAACGTTGAATATTTTATCCATCTGAGAATGTTTTATATATAACATAATTGAAAATAAAATATCTTGGGTTTGGTTACTTCATTATTACTGCAAAAGGAAAAGTGAACTGTATTATCGGTAGCGCCAACGAACTCGACAACAATCTTGATCCCTGACCTCTTTCTAACTCAAAGGGGCCAAGAGGAAAGTGGCTGTAAATATCCACAACTATTTCCTGGTGCACTCCTCCCAAATGATAGAAACGTCAGCCCGATTGAGTTCACTCATTTTGAATTATAAGAAGTTAAGGGGTCAAGATTATTGTCAAGTTCGTTGGTGCTACCTATAGTATATTGAAAATGTTTAATATATTACAAATATCCTCGTTTGTGACTAAAAGAACAGCAAGGTTTTTTGTATTGTACATTAGAATTATGAAAAATGTTTAATATAATACAGAAAGTTTAAGTTTCAGTGACTTTAAGATAACAGCAAGATAGAAAAGTTATTTGTTTCACACAATACCCAGTGAAAGAGTGTTGGTTCTTTCAGCCTACTTAAGAATTTCCATCATGAATTTATTGAAAAGTTGTTTATTTACTTGTAAGGTTTAACCACTTTACCACGGGTGTCGTTATTTGATTGGATTCTGGCTATCATTAGACTATTTTAGCGAGTTAAGGAGGGAGTTGTGGGATTTTTTTCATGACCCCTTTCTCCCTCATGTTTAATTTAGATGGTTTGTACCCACTGTATACCCAAACGTTCATTCCAAGCTACATAAAATCGTCTATAGTCAATTTGTTTTAAGCTGGCGAGAAATTGACTCGTCCCCATATTAATTACCCGGCTTTTAAAATGCTTTTACAGCCAATTATGGTGTTAAATTGTGGCAACTAGGCAATAATATGATGCACAGACATAGCAGTTTCTTATTTTTCCATTAATTATTGAGAAATCGGCTGCTGCTAAAGGAGTAAACTTTCCGCCAGTTTAAAAGAAATTGAGTATAGTGATAGCCACAATCCAAACAAATGAAGTCACCCGTACTCAAGGGGTTAATATAATACAGAGTTCTAAGAAGTTGGTTTGCTTAGCCAGCTTTAGACATTTATCATAGACGGACGTGAAAACATTAAATGTATTGGAAACTGGAATCTTGACCATAATTATCCCTATCCAAAATATATAATTAGTTGTGCTTAACTCTAAAAGCAGCACTAAACTAAAGGTTCTGACGAAAAATAAAAACCCTTAACCCACCAGAATGGTGGCCGAAAAGCGCTGCCCTTTTAATATAATAGCCTCTAACCTAAACTAGTCGAGGCTAAAACTAGAGGAGAAATAAAACTCGCAAAAATGGCGTCCCCGCCTTATCACAAGCAAGGGACGCCACCACAAAAAGCACCCTAAAAAACAACTCCTGGGGGTCACGCCAATCAGCACGCCCGACCTAACTAATCTAAACCTACTCTGAAACATCTCAGATTAGTACAAATGAGCAAAAGACTCGCAATCCGGATGGAAGAGAGGTCGGGAACCACACGTCCGCTCGGTGCCGACCCCCGGAGCGGAAGGAAGATGACGCGCAGCGTCTCGATGCAAACCCACGCCAGCAAAAACATCTGCACTACGGGAAGCGTAAAACAGATAAGAGTTCTAATCTTTTTCTTTTATTATTTTTTAATTAGTTTTTTCGTAGTGGCATCCGCATCATAAGGACGAGTCCGTAAGTAATTATGAGCGTACACTTACGATGAATTGGTCTACGCTCCGGGGTGGGTGATTTGAACAGCTGACTGGAGTTCAAAGAGAGCCATTACTGTACAGTATATGGCATATCGTCAATGATGGAGGGGCCACTAATAAATCCACTTGACTGAAATAATTCAGACAAGTGGGGTACCTCTATTGTCTCAATGGATAGAGTGCCAGTCTAGTAACTGGTTAGTCTCTAGTTCAATTCCAGCACTGGGGGCTTGGGATTTTTGTAAAAAGACTGATTCAGTACCGTATCCAACTATTGTAATTGTAATGGAGTAATACTCCAGTATTGGGAGAGGGTACAACAGGGGAAGAGGGTTGTAGGAACGCTAAAAGGAGTAACAGGAAATAGGGTGGTCAGTATGGAAGTTAAGAAGTCCTTGCATGACAGTGTGGTAATCCCGACACTGACTTACGGAAGCGAAGCATGGACGTTGGTTGAGAGACTCAGACCAAGAGTGAGAGCAGTGGAAATGAATTACTTAAGGAGTGCGTGCGGAGTTACATGGAGGGATAGACAGACTAATGAGGAAGTAAGAAGGAGGTGTGGTGTGGAGGTAGATGTGCTGGAAAGTGTGAAAAGGAACAACTTGAGCTGGTTTGGCCATATGGAACGTATGGAAAGCGAGAGAATGACTAGAAGGGTGTACGAGAGCGAGGTGGAGGGACAGAGAGGGAGAGGTAGACCGAATGAGAGGTGGAAGGATGGAGTGAGGAAGTACATGAACAAAGGCGGTGCTGGTTGGGGGGAGGGGTGTCGACTGACTGGGGACAGAGGTGCATGGGGGCGGTTCGTTCGGGGATCACGGCGTCAGGCAATAGATAAATAGATAGTATCCAACCCAGTTTGGCTACTAAAATTAGTCAGATATCGGAGACCCAAAATAACCTCTCTTACAGTTGTGTCCCTCTGTCCTGGATGTGGTTATAGCAGCGCTTTCCTTGTTATGGGCTGCAGCTTTATTTAGGGTGTCTCCTCTATTTCTTTTCTTTGCTCCTGCATAATATTTCCCTTGACAGGGAATACGGCACGTCTTCATGTCTGGAGGTCGTATGACAGCACAGTTTTGGACTCCATATTGCTGGTTTGAGAGGTTGCAGAATTTCTCCATTTCTTGGTCCTGGTGTCAGGGGCTCGATACTCATCTTTGGTAATATGGAGGGCACAGGAGTCTAATTAGCATTCGTTGAGGATGTTGAGGAGCTGGTCTGGATAGCACACCCTTTACTGCTGACCAGTGATCGAATATCAGAAAATATACTTTAAAAACATCTTGGGTTGTTAAGTTGAGATGGAGGCGATGGTGGGTGTTTGCCTAACGGCTGTGATGGCGGGAAGGCGAATGATTACCTTTGACCGAGGCTTTTGTGCGCCCCTGTGGATTGTCAAGGTAGCAATCTGCCCCAGGCGTTTGGGCAGTGCGGTAAGTGGGCTTGGGGTTCTGGCATTTGTGTTATTTTGGGAATTCATTATTGCAGCAGGTGGGGTGGGGGTGTCGGTGGTGAAGGGGGTTTTGTTGAAGAGGTTTGGGGGGAGATTATGAACTGGTGGTTTTGATAGACGACCAGAGTTGGTGATGGCGGGGAGGTGTCGGACTTCACTTTTGGTGCTGGTGGGGGATGTGGGTGAGGTGGACAAATGTTGGGGTGGAAAGAAAGTTGGATTGGAAGGGGATGAAAGTGTTTTGGGTAAAGAAGGGGAGTTGGTAGGTGTGGTAGTGCGTAGAGAAGCAGGAGATGCAGGGCGGAAAGTTTTGAGATGGCTGACTGGTGGAGGTAGGTCAGTGGGGAGAGCGAGAGAGGGGTAGGCAGGTGGGTCGAGGAAGTGTAGTGAGGTTGATTTGGGAAGATTGAATGGTGGGTGAGTATAGAAGAGGGCGAGTCAGTGTGTGTGAAGCTTCAATTTTTAATGTAGGGCAGGACATGATGGTATAATTAGAATCACAGGGTGGGGTTAAAGGTATCGGTTTGGCTAGCCTGATGTTTGGAAAATGTTATTAGACTCTGGCTCGGAGTCGCGAGGGTGGTAAGGACGGATGTGGCAGTTGTGATTTATGCAGTGTTCCATGTACTGTAATAGTAAATGATGACTTGTCTACAATTTGGGATCTTGGTGATGATGTGAGGTCCCATGAAACATGCCTTGAGTTTGTCAGTGAGGGGAGTTTCAGGTCCATCACTTGGTCATTGATTTTGTACGGGCCGGTCTTCAGTGTCTCATCCTTTTGCAAGTCTCTTGCAGTGTTGTAGTTGCCGGAAACGATTCTTTAGATGTTGCAGCAGTTTGTGTGTGGAGCTGGGTGTGGTGTCTGGTCGAACAAGGTGTCGGAGCAGCATGAGTAGGGGGTTACTAAAAAAACTTGTTCATGGGGGGTGATGTTGTCGTATCTTGGGAATGTATTCATACACCGGCCATTGGATGATTTTGATTTGAGAAGGCCAGTCATCACTGTTGAGTGCCACCAAGTGGGTTTCCAGTTGGTTGGTGTAACTCTTGTGGCTTCTCTCGGAGATAGAATTTCCTTACGGCCAGTATGGGGAGAGTGGGAGATATGGTAACTGAACATCTCTGAGAATTTTTTCCCAAACTTGGCCCGAGAATTCAGGGGCATTGTCGAAGTATAGGGTTTGTGGTAGTACAAAGTAAGAGAAGACGTCTTGAACAAAGTCTTTAGCCATGCATAGGACTAGTGTTCATTAGCTGAGCAGGCGACGATGAATTTAGAGTATGTGACGACAAACGCAATGACATTCTTTTTGCTGGACTTGGCTAGAATGAGGCCCATGACATCGACAGCCAGCAGTTGCCAGGGTTTAGAGGCACCAAGGTGGCCAGAGGGTCCTAGGGTCCTAGTGCGGTCTTTACCCAGACAGTATGCTTGGCAAGCTTCGGTGGTGGTCTTGGCAAGGAGCTAAATTTTTGGTGTCCAGTAGACATAGTTGAAGACTTGAGTAAGTTTCTCCATTATGGTGGTGTAGAGAGCCCAGTAAAATATGGCCTGAAGGTGTGTATATGGTTGGTCCGCCACTCTTTGTAGACTCGAGCAGACATGTTATGGTATCCACTTAGGTTTTTCTTTAGTTTCCCACTGTTCCAGCAATGTTTTCTTAGATGCAGCATTTTGAGGGGTGACTCGGCCTAAAATGTATATAAACGTTAAATTCTTCGAGGGTCTCATGCCATCGCACTATAAGGGTATTGGTCGTCTCATATTTTCGTAGCCACTGGAGAGATTGATGGTCCGTTATGCTGGTAAAGTTAGTGCCGGTGAGGTAAAAACAGAAGTGGTTCAGGGCCCAGACAACTCCCGGGAATTCTCTCTTGGTGGCGGCATAGTTTTGTTGAGAAGGGGTAAGGAAGGTGCTTGAGCAGGCGATGAGATGTTTCCGTCTCAAATCTGTCCCAGCATTTCTCCTACCAGAGACATGCGGTGTAGAGGTGGAATGGCTGACTGTAGTCCGCAAAGGAGACGAAGGAGGTGAAGTCTAATTGATCTGTAACCCGGGAACTGCGGGAAGACCCTTAAGAGTTCCCCCGGCGGATTGCGGGAAGACTCTTAAGAGTAAGGGGGAAAAAAAATCCATTTAAAACACCCCAAAAAAAAAAAAAAAAAAAAAATATGTAGCCCCTGGGCCATGCCAAATATCACTCCTCCACCTCCCCCACTTTCCTCCCCTCCTTCAGTTATCACCTATTTTCCCTGTTATTCCCTTATTCTGTGGTATATTTTCGTGCTAACATTAGCGAGTTGCAAGCAGGGCATTGTCATACCTGTTACCAAGCGAGTGGAAGAGAGAGAGAGAGAGTATCGATCGACAGTCTCTCTCCAGACTTGGGAAAGAGTGGTGCGGTGGGAGGTTGCCTCAGCCATACATTATGTAACTCCCGGCCTGTATCGCCGATTTTGACCATCCAAACGCTGTTTCCACTTGTTTTATTGTTGTAACAGGTTAATACCTTTATAATCAACCTATAATAGGCGCATATGGATAAGTATTAATGCTATTTATGGTAAAATAACGATGTTAGTGATGGGAACAGCTCAAATACGTCAGCACAGGAGTGTGGTGTCTCATACCCCCCATGCGCACTTCTTAGGTTAAGTCATTGGAAGATGCCCAGACATTCTAAGGTCCACCTGAACTTTTCTTCCTTTTTGCTCATGCTTGGCGGGTCACAAATTTCTCAATGAAGCATCTATAGTAGGACGGAGAGGCGAGAAAAGCTCTGACTCCTTTTACATCTTGAGGTGGAGGGATACCTGCTCAGTTTTTCGGGATCGGGGGGCGATGCCATCCCCCGAGATCACATGCCCTAAGAAGGCTACAGATTGACGAGCGATAGTGCACTTTGGGGATTTGAGCTTGACGCCAGCAGCTGAAATGCAGTCGAAGACTTGGCAGAATCGGTGTAGGTACTCGCCTCAGGTTCGGACAATAATGATAATATCATCGAGATAGGCTAGACAGGTTTCCCAGGTGAGGCCTTGAAAAACTAACTCCATAAGTCTGGAGAAGGTAGTGGGTCATTACGCAACTCAAAGGGAAGCACATAAAAATCATAGAGAAGGTGGAGAAGGCGTTCTTGGGTTGGTGGTCTTCTTGCATGCAGGCACCTGCCAGTGCCAGGATTGCAATTCAAGTGTTGAAAACCATTTTAGCCCCATACATATAGAGTCTAGGGAGTCATCCATCCTGGGCAGGGGTGGGGCTTCTCTAATGGTGGCATGATGGCATCGTTGAGGCGCCGGTAGTCGAAGTGGAAGCATAGGGAGCTGTCATTCTTAACGAGTACCACTGGAGATGAACATGGGCGGGTAGAGGGTTCAGCAATGCCGGCATCAACCATCTCTTGCACATGTCTTTCTTATTCCAGATGTTGCGCAGGGTTCTTGTGTTGAGATGGCTGGCATAAAGGGGGTCCGGTGGTATGGATAGGGTGGCTGAGGACAGTAGTGCATCCCAGATCACTGGCATTCATCAAAAAGACGTTTTCGATACTCCACCAATAGCTGCTCTAGGTTGCTTTAATGTCGAGTAGACAGGTGTTCAGGGATGTGAGGTAAGGTTGGTGGGTTTGTGATCTCATTTAGCGCCGCGGGGTCGTCAAAGGTTTCTCAATCCCCTATGATTAGCCCTTTGGGTAGCGTGATAGGCTGGTCTGATATGTTGGCACTTCGTACGGCACTGAGGTGTGGGGGTAGGACTGCAGAGGATATCAAACAGTGATTAGCCACCGTTTGTTCCAATTTCCAGTTAGGGGGAGAACATCAAGGTCCTGGATTCCTGAACCCTGGAAACAGGCACCCATGCTTGGTGGTGGCGTTATGGTTGATGGCCTGAGTCACTACATGAATACCAGACTTGTCAAAATCAAGTTTTATATATATATATTTTTTTTTATTTAATGAAGGCGGTGACCGGTGCAGTCGATTGTGGCTCCCAATTTCTCCAACCGATCCAGTCCCTGCATACCCATCATAGGCTTGGCACCTGGAGTTGAACACAATGAAGGTGTGTGTGTCAGATATTGTTGTCTAGGACGAGTTACCCGGATAAGGGGGGTCCGTCCTGTAGGGGTAAGGGCTCATCACCAGCCCCAATGAGTTCTATAGAGTAAACTCCCAGCTTCCCCAATTTGCTCTCGTGTTTCTTGTAGAATCGGGTGTAGGTCTACATGCAGGAACGGGTAGCCCCTGTATCAACCAGGAGCCATATCTTAATTGAGGCTGTTAACCTTGATCTTAGTGTACACCAGGAAACGAAAGGCTTCGCTGCACGCCCCCGTGACGACAAGAGGTGATGGGGGTCTTGTTAGAAATCCTGTGGGGGTCTTGGGAAGATCTGAATCTACCATCAAAGTTGAGAAATAAATCTCCATTACACCGCGGTGTAATGGAGCTAGGTTTATTTCTCAACTCTGACATCTTACTTAAAATTTTAGTAGCCAAACTGGATTTAATACTGAACCGGTCTTCTCACAAAAATTCCATAACCCACTGCTGCGATTGAACTCGGGACGTCCAGTCAGTTACTAGACCGGCACCTTACCTACCGAGTAATAATTAAGTGGGGTACCTCTCTTGACTCGGTAGGTAATGTGCCGGTCTAGTAACTGACTGGTCAGAGTTCAATCTCAGCAGTGGGGCATGGGATTTTTGTGAGACGACCAGTTCAGTATCCAATCCAGTTCGGCAAATAAAAGTTAAAGTAAGAAGTCAGAGTTGAGAAATAATCTTCCGTTACACCGCTGTAACGGAAGTTTCTTTCTCAACTCTGACATCTGAGTTATTTCAGTCAAGTGAGTTTTACATTCATTATCTGATCACACTGGCTCCCTTTACACAGAGTGCTTCTTGGCAACAGCTCTGAACTAATTCCTTAGATCAGCCTATCACAATCAATTGCTAAGCCTCGAACAATGGCACAGGAAGTCTTGATTGGGGTAATTTGCCTGCGGTGGTGTCTATTTTATTCTTGGGGTGATGATTAGTGATGGAGAGGGAGGGTGGAGAACAGTTGCTGTTGCTGTTGGGGTTTCAGGACCACTCGAGCACATCTCCGCGCCCGCTCTAGCCCTTCGAACCTTTGTAGTGGCTGTGACGCTCCTGCATAGTAGCCACGTGCGGGCAGGCACGCGCGTCGGCTGCCCAGCCGTTTATAAACCGGCTGGCGGCAGCCAGCCGGCCGGCTTTTCCTTAGTATATAGCCTACGACAATGTAACTAATGTCTGGGATATTCTTATGTTGTTTCACAGCTTGAAGCTGCCCTTATTCTTAACCAACACATCTTAGTATATTTTATTCTCGATAGTTGATTGTTTCATTATAATATATAAGATGTAAGTCTAGTGAGAGTGGGAGGAGACGAGAGAGAGAGAGCGAGCGAGCAGGGTGGGGGAGGTGAGTGTTGCTTTTCCTCCTCCCTCCTCCCTCCCGGAGGAGTTGGTCGCCGCGTGGTCTTTTCTCTCGGTTTTGATTGGCTGGTGGTTCCTGGCGCCTTCTGCAGGCCTGCTGCCGGGTGACGTAGCGGCCTGTGATTGGCTGACCACCGTGCCTTTGTGTGGGATCCTGGAGGGGTCCAAAGGAGCTATTCTTCTCAGAGCTCACCTCACTGTCGTACCCTTCGGACCCCCTTGATATCTATCCCTCTCAACCCCACTTAGAAACTTTCTCTCTTACTTTGTATACCTTCTTTCCACTACTTCACCAGTCTATTTAATTACCCCATCCCCTTGATAGACCTTATATCTATCATTGTATTAACGACGAGCTCTCAGATAACTAGATAGGATTTTGGCCCTTATGCAGAGATATAATTGTTAATGAGACCTAGGAAGCTTTTTTGTTGTCTCATATTTGGTGGTTTCATGCTTGCTAGTGTGTTCTTGTGGCAGGTAAGCAGGGGCTAGACCGGAGGGGAGGCTTTTTGCGATTCTTTAAGTAAAGTCTGCTGGTGCAAGTCCTGTGGACCTGCACGACTTTACTAGGATACCCGTGGGAGTCTGGGGGCATTTTCTTGTCTGTGTGCCTGTGTGTCTAGTGTTGTGTTGTGTGAGGGCCCTTGCCTAGTCCATTCAGCACTGCGCTAGCACGTCTTGCGTTTGTTTTAGGGTCGCCAGGAGAGAGTCAGATACTTGGGATCTGAGTATCTCAAGAGAGCACCCTTTCAATTAGAGTAATTTGGCGCACAGACTTGGGAACGTCCCTAGGCTAGAGCAGGTGGCTCAGCCTGGGTATCCGAAGCCTATATCCTTCCAGCTAGACCTCTGCCATCTGGCAGATTAACAGCTAGCGGTTTATTATATCTGTATGCTTGTTATTGTACCACAGTTTACCGTCTTTGTGAGCATTGTGAGTCAGGGTGTGGCTTAGAGACTCTGTCCGAGCAGGCTTGCCTGACTAAGAGTGAGAAGCACACCTGTATGTGGTTATGTTGCGAGTTGCTGCCTTTATTTAATTATACCTATGCCATTATACACTGTATGGCCTATCACTAGTATTTATTCCTGCTTATGAGTTAAGAGTTCTCTAAATCCGTAACTTACTTTCTTTGCTAAGCATCAGATCCTACAGTAGCCGCATGCAGTTTAGAAACATGCATCTTGTCAACCTGTACGATGTTTTGAGGACTGTTTGCTTTCACCTTCTTTCACGCAGGGGTGATTAGTTGTATTAATTAACGTAACGTTAAATGTACTTTCTTCTAGTTTGTTATTAAATTGTTTCTGCAATTTAATTCCGTTATCTATCTTTTCCTTGAAGCTTTAAGTCAACTTAATTGTGTGATCTTTTATATAGCCTGCTTGACTATCAGCAGTCTATAGTGCGTGCACCCTGTAACCGAGTCATAGGATACCTTGTTGTCCAGGCAGGACTCTTGACGGTTTAGGGTGGTTTGTTGCCTGGGTTTATAGATAAGGGTGGGATCTAGCGTTTTCCGTTGTTGCTTGTTGCCGCATACCTAGTCCAATAGAAAGAGCCCAGTGTTAATATATCCCAGGACGTAACATGGCGGAAAGGTCGATGACTACAGACGTGTCAGGCGTCCAGTTGCGATGAAAAAGCTGCAGAAGCGTAGAACCACAGCACAGCGCTTCTCATCAGGGACCCCCCGACCTCCGAGGATCGCTGGTAGGGAGAGCGAGGTGACGCCAAGAAGTCGAAGGTGGCCTGCGAGGATAGACCGTTCCATGTAAAAGCGAGGACAGTGTGGGGATCGGTTTTTACACCATACCCGAAAGAGGATTTATGGAGCTCCGATCTTACTCTCAACCATCTGAACAATTATACCAACACACCTAAACTTCGTTAAATGCGGAAATAGCCTCACGAAAATATCATGCCCTGGTGGGGGCACGAACTCTCGACCCTTGGGTGTGAGGCAGACACCTTTCCAGTTAGACCAATAGAGATATCCCACTTGGCCTGTTCGGCTCAGGGTATTTCCGCATCCGAGGTCTGTTTAGGCTAGCCTATTTTCACTGACTTTACACTACTTCACCTTCCGGGAAGCGAAAGCTCCGAACAGAGAGGAACGAACTTGAGCCGAATCGACCGAGAGTCCGTCAGAGAGATGAACGGGAATGGTGAGTCAACCTCACTGAGCGGTGCACCACACGCACCTACTAACTGCCCAGTTGGCAACTCGCTTGGGCGGCTGGCAACTTCCACAACCCAACCTAAGCGCGTCTCACAACACTCCCTGCTCTCTCCTATCCTCTTCCTTGCCCTGTGGGGATCGTGGGGTTAGCCTAAACAGACCACGGATGTGGAAATACCCTGAGCCGAACAGGCCACGTGGGATATCTCTATTGGTCTAACTGGTAAGGTGTCTGCCTCACACCCAAGGGTCGAGAGTTCGTGCCCCCACCAGGGCTTGATATTTTCGTGAGGCTATTTCCGCATTTAACGAAGTTTAGGTGTGTAATGCCCTCGAAAATGTCCCGCACCCACAATAATACTAACCCGAGTTGACGTCAGGTATAGCGTAAAATAGTCATAGATGGTAAGTCCAATAAACTCATCACGTGAATAACACCACGAGACTATCACCTGGTTCTTAACCCAGTGAGACCCAGCGTCGCACGTGATGCGTCGGCAGTGTTTGATCACCAACTCCCAGCGACGCATCACGTGCGTCTGACATATTAAAATCAGTTACGTGGCTCGTAAGGTAGGAAATGGTGGGAGAATAGGAGGGGGAGGTACTGTAGTGTGTGTGGGAGCCGGGCCGGTAGGTGTGAGCGGGCCAAGACAGCCGCGCGGCTGGTGGTGGTGGGCTTAGTGGGGATACTTTACACCCTTAGTTCACCGCCACTTTGAACCTTCATTACTCCGGTTGTATGGGAGCTAGAGGCTTGAGATTTATGTGAGACACTCCTTAGGATGTATGCCGTACAATGCCATACTCAGTTTTCACCCTAGTGCTCCCGGGCGGGTGGTCATGCGGGGGAGACGAACTTTCGACCCCCCCCCCCCCCCCCCGCCCCCCAAATGACCAAGGTGAGTTTTTTTTTAGTTTTTTCTTCATTTCTCACCATGCTCTTCCATTTTGGCCAACAAATTTTGTTGAGGCCCCCCCCCCCCAAAAAAAAAATATCAGAGGTGATTTTTTTTTTTTTTTTTCATTTCTCATCCTTGTCTTCCATTTTAGCAAACAAAAATAAGAAGTGAAAATGGCTTGGGACTGGGGTGAACAAAATATTATAACTAGCCAGGGCTCAACGGGTTAAAAATCGGACTAAGGTTGCTATACTTTTAGTACGTCCGTGGTAGTACAGTGGGTTAGCGCGCGGGCCTGGTGGTGATGGTGGTGCATCACTAACCAGGGTTCGAACCCCACCCAAGGCATCTCAAAACCTGTGGGTTTTTAGGGGGGTTAAATTCCCTTCAGAGGTTCGTACCCCGCGGCAGGTACCAGGAATGGATCCTAAATGTGGACCTGGGGATATTTCAATTCCTATTTAACCTGTAAAAACCTAGCATTTCATTGGTGGCAGCTAAGGAACGTGACCAGGTAGCTACGTGGAGCACCCGTCAAGCGAACCCTAAAAACCATATTGAGATAGCTAAGGTAAAAAGGCTAGGATACCTTAACCCCTTACGAGGCTAGGGACTAGTCTAACTAAAAAGGAATGTGGTGTAATGCCCTCGAAAATGTCCCGCACCCACAATAATACTAACCCGAGTTGACGTCAGGTATAGCGTAAAATAGTCGTAGATGGTAAGTCCAATAAACTCATCACGTGAATAACACCACGAGACTATCACCTGGTTCTTAAAAATCGGACTAAGGTTGCTATACTTTTAGTACATCCATGGTAGTACAGTGGGTTAGCGCGCGGGCCTGGTGGTGATGGTGGTGCGTCACTAACCAGGGTTCGAACCCCACCCAAGGCATCTCAAAACCTGTGGGTTTTTAGGGGGGTTAAATTCCCTTCAGAGGTTCGTACCCCACGCCAGGTACCAGGAATGGATCCTAAATGTGGACCTGGGGATATTTCAATTCCTATTTAACCTGGAAAAACCTAGCATTTCAAGGTGTGTTGGTAAAATTGATCAGATGGTTGAGAGTAAGATCGGAGCTCCATAAATCCTCTTTCGGGTATGGTGTAAAACCGATCCCCACAACAGCATAACACATAATGATCAATCGTCTCTGGTTGACCACACCACCGGCATGCATCGACTATACCCAGAATTCCCAACCGCTGGAGGTGGCCAGAGAGACCGGTATGGCTAATGCGTAGCCTGGCCAGTGTCACGTCCAGACAGCGGAGCTTGTTCTTCGCCCAGGGTTAGGGAGACGAGTCCTCTTGATAGGTGCCGAGGGTAGTGGCTGGCAACGAATGTCGGAGGGTAGCGTTCCATTGAGCAGTACATGACCGACGAACTGCACCATCTGATGGGACCGCAGATCAGCGTCCAAGCTGATCTCACATGATGTCAAAGAGTGATCGAGCTATGGCCGCACCCCTGTCAGCTATGTGGTTCCCCCTAATCCCGCAATGAGATGGAATCTATTGTAGATGCACGTACTGGCCATGATGGGCCGGAGAGTTAAAATAACAGCGACTGAATCAATTGTAGACGAGGGAGGTGTAAAGTGGACAGTAATAAAGAAAAGGGCTTTGTATAGGGGGGTGGAGAACTGTAGGATATCGACATTTAAAGGGCCCAGGTCGCTTACAGTACAATTATTATGTTCTCTCCACTAACCAACTTTACTCAAAACAACTTGTGTCTGGCACAACTCCTGCTGGCATGGCGGAGGTATGAGCTCAACTAGAAAATCAACAAAGTTCAAATCTCTCATTCATCTTTAGAACTTGTTTTATCTATAAATGGTAACCTAGTTGTACAAATATTTTGTTCTAATTAGTGTAACTATATAATAGTTTTTGCAACTTTGTAAAGTACGGTATGAACATGACGATATAGGCCTATACCTATACTGTTGGTGGCAAAAGTAGCTGGTAATTAAACAAATGTCACTACTGTCAGCTTTCTATACTTAAAATTAGTGATGATAACAAATTAAACCGCGCTAACTATTGCAAAAGCAACACTATTCCTGTAACTAGGGGGATTAGTTCCGAGGAATTTTCGCTAGTTATATTGTTCGCGAAGTATTTTCTTCCTAAATATTCTTTTTCGGATGAATAAACACAAAACCTTTACATATATAAGATCGCACAGCATTCAGCTACAATCTACGAGTATTGTTTATCGTAGTTGGGATCGACAAACATGTTTAATGATGGAATTAGTGCAGGACTTCTTTGTCTCCTGACTGAGCTTCGAAGTCCCCTTGTACAGGTTGACAAACTGTGACACTGAACAACAAAATCAATCACTGTACAATATACAATATAGTAATTGCCTGTAAATCTTATAATTGGCGGTAATACTTGATTTATTCCTAAGTAGTCAAGGAGAGGCTAGGATATTTTATTTACGCAACTATAATATAAGGTAATATATCGTGTAGTGTTGGCATGCGTGTTCTTGAGCCAAACAGCTGATTCCCTGCTGGAGTGATGGCAGAGGGGGATAGGGCACCAGCACGGGATATGTGACACTAACAGGTACTATTATACTATCCCTACCCCTAACACCCACTTGTCATACACTCACACCTATACATGAACACACCAGCTAGCAGGGGGTGGGTGTTAGAAAGGTGTAATGGTGATAGAAAGGTTGAATTAAGGTGTTGGTCCGTTGGATATTAGGCCTAGGTGGTTGTGGAGGGGTCGTTGGGAACAGGACTTTTGGCAGAGGAGCCACTAGACTTGTTTACCACTTGCTCTATGATCACGAGGTGTCACTGGCATCTTGGCTGTCTCTTCACAGCTACACTGGCGCCGAAAATCCTCGCCATTGGTATTTTGTTAAATATGTCACTTGTGAGTTTTACAGGGAAGACGATAGTGACGCCAAGTGGAGTTGTAGCGACGGTACACAAGTTGACCAACATGACCGAGATATTTCACCTAAGTTACTTAACATTTATCATATTTGGACCTAGTCTAAGACTCTAATGCATAGTTAGTAATTGGTAAGTATGCTATATTTTTCACTGTTATCTAGGCTATAATTGAAATGTACAGTTAGGCTATTTTGTTTTTTTGACCTCCCTTCAAGTACTTGGCCCGAGTCACTTGACACCTGCAGTGCCAGTGCCACACTCCAATTGTAGTAGCCTATGTCATGTCACAAATGTGAAAACCTGTTTATGCACCCAAGCGGATAAGAACCCTGCTTGCGGCCAGCCTACGACACTCGGCGGAACGTGAATCTTTAACGTGTTCCCTAACTTGAATGAAGCAGGATCAAACGCGATCCCCAACCAACTGTAGGCCTATGCCTGGATTGAGGAGACTCAGGAGAGGTGTAGAGAGACTCCAGATTCCAGGAGTGTAGCAATGAAAAATGGTAGCATTCAAGGAGACTACTGCAGGACTCTTCTTCTTCTTACCTCTGACCGGGTATAGCCTAGGCTATACCTTATTACCTTTTGATACCTTTTGATGTGTTCGCCGCTCTTCTAGCGGCACCATTGCACCAAGGAGCACGACGCCCCTCGTTATGGGTGGTGATTTGGTGCAGTAGACTGTTTGAAGCGACGGCTCGCTCCCTTGCGAGGATGGGCTCGTCTGGCACTTTTTGAAGTTCGACATCTAGGGCTCTCTTGAAGTTGTCTAACGAGATGTCCCTCATGTCTCTTACTCGCCGTGGGAGTTTGTGTGATAACCAGCCCTCTCGCAGAGAGCCCATAGCACCCCTGTTATTCATCCGGAGAATTTCGCATTCCCAGCCTCTCCTATCACTGAATTTCATGACTATCGGAGTATGTAGGTTTGGTACTAAACCCTCTGCGATTTTCCACGTGTATATTATTAGGTAACGTTCTCTTCTACGTTCCAGTGAGTACAGATTCAGTGCTCTTAAACGCTCCCAATAGTGGAGATGTTTTATCGAACTTAGGCCTAGGCCTATATGCGAAGTGAAATTTCTTTGTACACTCTCTACGTCATTTATTTCACCTGCTTTGTATGGGGATGTTAATACGCTACAGTATTCAAGCCGCGGTAGCACTAGAGAGTTGAAGAGCGTTATAGGCAATTCACCGCGTGTTTTAAAAGTACGCAGAATCCAACCCGTTAGACGTTTCGCAGCCGCCACTTTGACCTGGTTATGTCCTAGTGTTTACTAGCCTATACCCCTTTGAAAGGACATTAGCCTAAGCCAACAACCTTACCTAACCTATCCTAGTATTATAGGTGGGGGCTGCCGCCGAAAAACTAAATAAGATGGTCACCAATTTTCCCTCAGATTTTTATATTTTTCCCTGTTAGTTTTCATCAATATATAGTGTTTGGAAATAATTGCAACCCTCGGCGAAACCGTTTTCCCCATTATACAACGATCTTAAGACACGTCGCCCGATAGTGGGGAGGGCTATGAAGTACAGGGAAAATGAGGGGTAAAATGCGTAAAACCGCGATTAAAACTTATTTTAGCAAAACTTAGCTCGGGTTTTTCGAAAACCCGAGCCAAGTTTTGGCCAAAGCTGGCTCGGATTTTGAGAGTTTGTAGACAACAAAATGACAGTAACCTCATTTAGAAATTTGGCTCAGGTTTCCCGAAATTGCAAAGCCATAAAACCCGAATTTTGGAAAACCCGAGCCAAGTTTTGGCAAAACTTGGCTCGGATTTTGCGAATTTTAAGAGTAAACAAATTACAGTAACCTAATTTCGAATTTTGGCTCATGTTTCCCTAAATTCCAAACCCCAAAAAGCATAATTTTAGAAAACCCAAGCCAATTTTTGGCAAAACTTGGATCGTATTTTTGAGAATCGAAAAAGACTAACTAAATGTCGGAAATCGGCTCACGATTTCCCTAATTGCAAAGCCATATAACCAGATTTATCGAAAACGTAGCACTTATTTAAATCATAAATATCCAGTAACATAGACCTAGTACATTGGATACAAGCCTAATCCACACCTAACGCCTACAATGTGTCCGTAGTACCTAGTAGGCCTACGTGGGATACAACATGGCGGTTGGGCCGGCGCCCATTTAGTAGCCTACCGGTATTCGGCCGTATCTGTAAATACGAATGCGAGTCACTTCGAGCGAATGCCTGATCGAGTGGATGCACAATCTAACCTAACCTAAATGCGCCTCCGCTCGAATATGAATTCGCTCGAAGTGTCCAGATACCGTAAATACTACCGCAGCTATGAATCTTGGGTTTAATTCTAGTTTCGCTTTCACAGCATACTCATAAATTTCTATGGCTACTTTAGAGTTGTCATATACCATACTTAATTCCTATATATGTCCAAAGTGGCGGAAATGCATTATAAGGAATTATACCTCTTCTTCTTCTTCTTCTTTAGAACCCGCCCGCAGACCGTGCAGATCCACAGGGCTGACCTTTGCATCGGTACTGGCTCAGAAACGTTAGTAGGAGGGAAAGTTTAGAGTAGAAGGATAGTTTAAGAGACAGTTTTTGTTTTGTTTGTATAAACACCCCCCCCTCACTTCCTCCCCCCTCCCCCTCCCCCTCACCTCCGCTCCGCTCCCCCCCCCCCCCCCCCCCCTCCCTCACCCATTTCTCTTCCTCCACATTTTCTCCAATATCCTCTTCATCATCTCCATGTCTTGTGTTTCCATCTCCTGTGTTAACCCCAATAGCGCCCCCACCCCTCTATCTTCCCTCTGCTTAATCTTCTCCCACCCCCTCTCCCCAACTCTATTCCTCATGTACCTCTCCAACTCCTCTCTCTCCTCATTATATCTTGTACATTCGGTTACTATGTGTTCTACATCCTCCACTATTGGGTCCCCTCCCATTTCACATTGACTGCAGTGCGGTCCCACTCCATTCCATCTCCTTGTTCTCTCATTCGTTTCTAGCGATCCTGTTCTTGCTTTAAATAGGAGTTTCGATCCCCATCCCCCATCATAGTACAGTTCTCTAGCTGGTTTTTCCTTCTCTCTATAATATGCCAGCGTGGCTTTATTTTCTACCCCCTCCCTCCATCTTCTTCTCCCCTCCTCCTTTATCCCCTTCTCTATCTCTCTGACACATCCCCTCCCATTCTCTAGTATGACCCACTCCCCTCTCTCATTTCTTTTTCTAAATTCCCCCCCCCCCCCCACCCGGTCCTGTTTTATATTTATCCTCCCCAATCTTTTTTTGCACTCTCTGTTCCATTTACTTTGCTCGCTCGCCCATCTGTATACCTTCCCCGGCCACCTATCTTCCTCCATCCCCTCTAGTCTCACTTTGTACTTCCCTTTCGCTTTCCCAATCCTTTCCTCAAACGTACTCCACCCCATCTCCCCTCGGATTGCTTCTTGAGCTACGTATTTATTTGCCCCCAATCCTGTCCTCCCGATTTTATTCTGTATCGTTTCTAATTTCTTCGTTTCCGCCTCTGTTGTTTCTACCGCCTCTAAGCCGTACATTATTGCAGGTACTCCCAATCCTTTCCACAGCCCTCGCACTATTTCATAGCTATTCGCTCTTAGCCTTGTCGCGCTCCATAGTCTTCCATTCCATTGTTGCATTTGTCCCACCTTTTCACTTTTCGCCTTCTCAAACCCTTTCTCCGTGATCGTTACCCCCAGATATTTATACTCCCTTGTCTTCTTCATTCTGTTTCCTTCCAGTGTCCATTCCTCTTCTTCTTGAAGCTCTCCATTCATTTTCATCACCTGGCTCTTTTCTTTACTAAATCTTACTTCAAGTTCCTCCCCGAATCTCGTTGCTTCCTCTAGTAGTCTCTGCAACCCTCCTCCCGTTTCTGCCATCAGAACTACGTCGTCAGCAAACAGCAGTACCCCCAGTCTTTCTTTGTTTATCTGAATCCCCTCCCCAACTCTTTTCATCCTCTGTGTCATTTCTTCCATATATAACGCAAATAATAACGGCGATAATACGCACCCCTGCCTTACCCCCCTCTTGCTTTCTACCCATCCCGTTTCTATATTTCCTAGCGCGTACTTCGCTTTTGTTCCTTGGTACATCGATGTTATGATGTTTATATACTTTTCTGGTATTCCACTCCTTGCCATTATTTTCCATAGCAGTTCCCTGTTTACTCTATCATAGGCTTTTTCTATATCCAGGAATGCACAGTAACCCATTTTTTTCTCTCTTTTCATTTTCCCCATCACTTCGCTCAGTATATAGATATTATCTGTCCCCCTCCTGTCTCTTCTGAACCCATTCTGCTCATCACTTATTAGCCCGTTTCCCTCTATGGCTCTATTCATCCTTTCCTTCAATATCCCGCAGAAGAGTTTCCCTATTGTGTTTGTCACTGTCACTGGCCTGTAGCTTTTCATTTCCTTCTTACTCTTGTACCCTCCCTTGTGCAATAGTGTTACTCTCGCTTCATTCCATCTTTCTGGTACTCTCTCATTTCCCATTACCTCATTAAACATTTTCTTCAGTCTTCTTGCCATTTCTTCTTCCCCCCCCTCTATGTACATTTCATTAGGTATCCCATCCGGGCCGGTCGCCTTTCCCTTTTTTAGTGCTTTGATCCCTCTCCTTACTTCTTCTATTGTGAGCTCCCTTTCCATCTTATCCTGTTCTGGTAGCCTTCTCTCTCTCATTTCCAAGTTCCATTCCCTCTCCTCCCCTTGTTCATTTACTCCCCCTATTTCCTCCCAGTATCGCTTTATTTCAATCTTTATTTCTTCTTCTGTCATTATTATTCTATCTCCCACTATTGTAACTCCTACCTACTGTAAAAAAAAAAAAAAAAAAAAAAATCCCCATATGCGGCACCATAGCTATTACATAATACTAGGTTAGGTTAGGTAAGGTTGTTAGGTTAGGCTAATGTCGTTAATGTAGTTTATTATCATTATATTACGTCTTTTACCCAGCAATTTCCCTGATCTTCATAGTTGGTCGGGAAGCTATGCCTTTACAACGGCGCCTCCCTTTTGTCGCTGTGTACGTGAAACTAGAATTTTACCGAATCTTGTTTATGAAACCTAGTATATTAACCTAACCAAACAACCCAACCTATCGACAGAGATGGGCAGGTGGAGTGGACTAAAAAGCTGGTGGACAGACCTCGGGAGACAGGTGAAAATGGCGTGTGTACGAATCAGTGCCGTCTATAGGGAGGTATTGACAACCATGTTACGACAAAATTCCATTTTAGTACCATATATTTTTATTAGGTTTTGCCGAGGCTTAAAACACATTTTCATATTATGATTAGAGCATATAAAATCCATATTTGTTTTCAAATATTACAAAATAATTGGTGACCAACTAATTTAGTTATACCCGGTACTCTGCCGCCCCCACACCCCCACTTTGACTTAGATTTTTGGTGTATTTATCTGTGAAGTGGGTATTTTTCAATTTGTTGATAACGGAAATCCTCCATGCGGACTAGCCTATATGGGAAAAATGTTGATAATCTTCAAGGACACTACATCCGCCTTATTAGAAACAATTTATTAGGGAAAATAGGGGTAAGATTTTACAGTGTGACAGTTACAAGCCCCATCGGTGTTTGTGTAGCCTATAGGTATGTTATATAATAGTCTTCAGTCCTATATATGTCCTTCCCTTCGCAAATGTATTATAAGGGAGATATAGGGTAAAACACAGTCTTGTCTGCATAATGACAAGTCCTGTGTTACGGGATTTCTGCTTTATAGATTTTTTTTCCCCTCCTACCTTACTCGGGGGACCTTACAGTTGCGCGATCCAGTGCTGCTTTGGTAATTGCGTACATTTTATTTTCCCTCCCCTATAACATTTTCAGAGTCCCCACTGCACAAAGCCACTGTCACTTTGTTTATGTTCTCTCTGCCGGATTACACTTTTTCCGCTATCCACGTATTACTTTTAGGTTAGGTTAGGTTTCTTAGTTAGGTTCATGACAACTTTTGACAAGGGATCGGCTGGTAGGTATGGGATAAACTAGGGACACATACTAGCTGGTAGGTAAGGGCTTATTCTTGTACCCAACGTTCTAGGTTAGGTTACTATGTTTTTTTACTTGAAAAAATCGCTAAACCCGAGCCAAGTTTTGGCAAATGTTGGCTCGGGTTTTCAAATTTTGGGGTTTAATGGACATGAAAACTCGAGCCAACTTTCAAAATTCAATTACTGGGTTTGGTAATTTTCTTGAAAAGACTCGCAGCGTTATTATACATAATTTATTAGGGAAAGTGAAGCTCTATGGAATCCTTATAATATACTCACATAGATTCCACTGTGGAAGAATAGTTTTGATAGTTAACTATAGTTTTGATGTAAATACTACCGCAACTACGAATCTTGTTTCCGAGACCTAGTATATTAACCTAACCAAACAACCTAACCTAACCTAACCCTAGAGTGCCCTAGACCCAGTACGTGGGATACAACACTAGCCCTTGCAAGTTGCATGCCAGCTACTGTGGGTTCATATATTAGACATACAATAACATCTCTGTAGAACATAACACTTTACCGTAGCGAGTGTACTCCAATTCGAACACTTTTTGTAAACATTAACACGTCCGTAGCAGAGCTCTCAAGATTGCGGGACTGAGTTTGTTTACGCGCGGGACTATTTATATCGACAAAATCGAGTTACAAAATTATCAAAACTATTCTACCACAACGGAATCTATGCGAGTATATTATAAGGATTCCATAGAGCTTCACTTTCCCCAATAAATTATGTATAATAACGCTGCGAGTCTATTCGCGATAATTATCCTGGGTTTTTTTACTTTGAAAAATGCCCCCTATTTTTCCCCTTTTACCCCACAATTTCCCTGATCTTTATAGCCCTCCCCACTAGTGGGGCCGTGTTTTTAGATTGTTGGATAATGGGTAAATACTCATTTGCGACAGTCCTTGGTATAAAACAACACTGTACTGTATATCAAAGAAAAAATGCAAAAAAAAAAAGACACATGCTAAAACTTGTGACTGTCACACCGTATCAATTTACCAAAATAGGGACCAATAGACTCCATATTTTTCTCATTATAGTCCGCATGGAGGAATTTCGTTATCGACACTTGAAAAAACCCAATTTCACAGAAAAATACACCAAAAATCTTTCAAAGATGTCAAATAGCGGGGGTGTGGGGGGCACTGGGGGCGGCAGCGCCCACTCATAATACTAGGATAGGTTAGGTTAGGCTAATGTCCTTTCAAAGGGGTATAGGCTAGTAAACACTAGGATAGCCTATACCTGGTCAGAGGTAAGAAGAAGAAGAGTCCTGATGTAGTCTCCTTGAATGTTACCAAAATGTTATGTTAATAGCCTACCACAAATTTTCCGATTTTATTTTATAAACAAAATTGTTCATTTGCATCAATATAGGCCTACTGTATAGTGTTTGTAATTAATTAGAAATCTCGGGAAAACCTTTTTTCTCCATTAGGCCTATCGATCGATGTTGAGACACGCCCCCCGATAGTGATTTGAAAAGACATTAGCCTAACCTAACAGGCTAACAACCTTACCTAACCTAACCTAGTATTATGGGTGGGAGCTGCCGCCCCCACACCCCCGCTGGTTGAGTACCGTTACTAATCACTTAGTAAATAAACAAAAAAAATGGCTGTCGATTATACGAAGGTGAAAGAAAAGTCGATAAAGTCCACGGTGTTTAATCTGCAATGTTCAGCTTTGATTGTACTGTACATTGATAACGGGAAAGTACCGTATTGACATCATTGACAACCTTGTTACGAAAATTAAATTTTAGTAGCATACTTTTAGCCTATACCTGTATTAGGTTTTTCCGAGGGTTTAACACATTTTCATATGATCTTTAGAGCTGTCGATAACTGGAAGTACCGTATTGACAACCTTGTTACGAAAAATAAATGTTAGTACCATACTTTTTTATTAGGTTTTGCCGAGGGTTAAAGCAAATTTTCATATGATCTTTAGAGCATATAGCCTAGATTCAATATTTATCTTCAAATATATCAACACAAAATGTGGTATTAAAATAACATTGAACCAAAATATGGCGAATCTATTGGTGCCTATTTTCCCTAATAAATTGTTTCTCATAACGCTGCACTAGTGCCGTTGAATATAACCTGAAAAATTGCCATGCAGCATCATACTCCATACCTGACCAAGTGGATAATAGGTATCAAAAGTGACACTTCTATGAACTTGGTCGGGTAAGATTTTACGGTGTGACAGTTACAAGCCCCATCGATGTTTGTGTAGCCTATAGGTATGTTATATAATAGTCTTCAGTCCTATATACAGTATGTCCTTCCCTTCGCAAATGTATTATAAGGGAGATATGGGGTAAAACACAGAGTCTTGTCTGCATAATGACAAGTCCTGTTTTACGGGATTTCTGCTTTATAGATTTTACTCCATCCACATCAAAATAGCGTCAAGGTTAGTTTCTATCCACGTATTACTTTTAGGTTAGGTTAGTTAGGTTCATGACAAGGGATCAGCTGGTAGGTATGGGATAAACTAGGGACACATACTAGCTGGTAGGTACGGGTTATTCTTGTATCCAACGTTCTAGGATAGGTTACTGTGTTTTTTTACTTCAAAAAATCGCTAAACCCGAGCCAAGTTTTGGCAAATGTTGGCTCGGGTTTTCAAATTTTGGGGTTTAATGGGTTTCAAAAAACATGAAAACTCAAGCCAACTTTCAAAATTCAATTACTGGGTTTTTTTACTTTGAAAAATGCCAAAAGCCGAGCCAACTTTTTTTTCCCAATTTTGGGGTTTTTGTACTCTGAAAAATACCCAAATCCGAGCCAACTTTTGCCAAAACTTGGCTCGGATTTTCACATTTTAACGTTTTCTTACTTTTCTATATTGTATTTTCAGAGTTCTTCCCATATTACCCCTATTTTTCCCCTTTTACCCTGCAATTTCCCTGGTATTCATAACCCTCCCCACTAGTGGGGCCGTGTTTGTAGATTGTTGGATAATGGGTAAATACTCATTTGCTGCAGTCCTTGGTATAAAACAACACTGTATATCAAAGAAAAAATGCAAAAAAAAAAACACACATGCTAAAACTAGTGACTTTCACACCGTATCAATTTACCCTTGGTCGCTATGGGCTTGAAAACTCTACTGGAGTTGATAGGCTGATGGTATAGGTACTGTGACGGTGACCTAATAACCTCTTTCAGTTAACCCTTCCACGCATATAAGGACGCGATTGCGTCCTTACAGGGATACTTTAAACCTTTGTGACCATCAGGGGTGATTAGAACCTTTAGTTTAATTACTTCTACCTCTACAGTTGTCTTTGAGCGAGTTGTGGGCAGAATTTTGGAGAGGTAATTATGAGATTAAGATAATTCTATTTCTGAATACTAAACGGCTAACCCCGGACCTGAAAGGGTTAAACACAACATGGGCAATATATTGCACTGTATCATCAGCTAATCAGCTTGAAATAGAGTTCTCTAGTGGCTGGCCCAAAGCGAGGCAGTGCAAATTCGCCATTTTAAAACTTTAAAAACAACTGACTAGGCCTAAAGGGACAGACACAGTGGTATAGAGCTTGACTACTGTGAGGCATTAGCCAATTTAGCCTCTAAACTATGTCAAGATATAAGATACCCTTCAGTTGGCTTGTAATATCTATTGATTCCAGGATGAAGTTTATCCTTACAAATTGCTAGGCATATTAGGTTATTGACTTAAATTAAGTAGGTCGCTATATATCAGTATTTTCATTATCAAATTAACTTCATCTTCCTCCAAAAGTAATAAAGGGAAGGATGTAGTATTCGGGTGTACGGTCCGAACGTCCGACGGTCGTCATGTTTACACAAATCAATCGCTCGCGGTTAAGTTGCCATCTATTTTTTCTGTTATTTGCCCCCTGCTGGCAATATATATGATGATGACAATAAGTCATGGAAGGGTGAGGGGGCTCATTATTGTATCCTACGGCAGTCAAAATAGACGGGAACATGCTTGCGACCCCCACCCGGAAAAAATATCTAAGCAAAGAAAAACGAACGAACAGCCTCGGATGCGGACGGAACCAACGTTGACGAACCACGACCGACTAAGGACATGCCTTCGGACATTCTGAGAATGGCTACGTGGAATGTTGGTGGCATGAATGATGGCACAAAAGAGAGAGAGGTTCTGGAAGTGTTAGTAAATGCCAGGCTGGATGTATGTGGAATGACAGAGACCAAATGGAAAGGTTCAGATGTGAGAGAGTGGGAGTGTGGAATGGGTGTGTGTGCTGGAGTGAGTGAAGGAACAGCGAGAGAAGGTGCATGTTTGTTTGTAAGTAGCAAATGGAAGGAATGTGTAAGAGAGTATGGGTCTGTGGGTTCAAGGATTGTGTGGGTGAGAATGAAAGTAGGAATACAAACGTGGGTGATTGTATGCGTGTATGCCCCGGCAGAGGATATACTTGAAAGAAAGAAAGGGGAGTTCTGGATGAATGTGGAGGCTTGCCTGGAGAAGTTTGACAAGAACGAAAGAATATTTCTGATTGGGGATATGAATGGTAAGGTGGGTGATAGGAAAGTTGAGGGATTGGTGGGAGGGTGGCGGGTACCATCAGAGGTGAATGGGAATGGTAGTGCACTTGTGGACGTATGTATTTACCTATTTGTAGTTTACAGGAATTGAGCAGTGCTCGTGTTGTCCTGTCTTAGTTACTTTATAATCAATCCATTTTACTTAGACAAGTATCGTAATGGATATTCCCAGTTCCCAGTATTTTGGACTAACATATCATAACTTATGTTGCCATATTTCCATATTTACTTTTATCCAACCTAGATTTGAACATGTTAATGTTCCTCGCTCTCACCACCTCCCCCTCCAAGTTGTTCCAAGTCTCTATACTCCTATATGGGAAGCTGAATTTCTTTGTGTCCTTACGACATCTGCCCTTCCTCAGCTTAAACTTGTGCCCTCTTGTCCTTCCATTATCCCTCACAAATAGATCTTCCCTATCTACTCGTTCCAAACTTTTTACTCCCTTGAACATCGTTATGTGTGGGGAGGAGGCTGTGGATAGCCAACACCTTCCGACACAGAATGATCCACAGGTGCACATGGAAACGGATGTTGACGATGAAGGATAAGACAGTGGTGGAACGAAAGTCATCGATTGATTATGTATGTGTGGATGAACGAATGAAGAAATCTGTGATGGATGCTAGGGTGTATAGGGGTATTGGAGGGGGTCTGTCTGATCATTATGTAGTGGTAGCTAAGGTTAGGATACAAAAGAAGTGGGTGAGGAGAGCTGGAGGGAGGCGAGAGGAGGGTGGAATGGTGAGGAGGGTGGAGAGGTTGCAGGAGGAGGAAGTCAGGGAGGAGTACAGGAGAGCAGTGGATAGACGACTAGGTGGGTTCGACCTGGAAGTTGTGGAGGAGATGAGCAAGGTGTTTAAGGATGAGATCTGTGCAGCATGTGAGGAGGTGTGTGGAGTGAGGAGAAGAGGGAGGGGAGTAAAAGGTACAGCATGGTGGACAGAAGAGGTAAGAATAGCTGTGGAAGAAAAGAAGAAAGCATATAGAGAGTGGTTGGGTAGTAGAGGGAATGAAGATTCCGAGAGACAGAAACGAGCGAGGTACGTGGAGAGTAAGAGGGTGGTGAAGAGAGTAGTGAAGGAAAGTAAGAGAAGAGTAGATGAGGAATTTGGAAGGAATCTGAGTGTAAAATGGAGGGAGAGTAAGAAACTGTTCTGGAAAGAAGTCAAGAAAGTTAGGGAAGGTAGCAAGGGAAACAGTAAGGGTGTGAAAGATAAGAATGGGAGAATGCTAGCCGAGAAGCAAGAGAGAGTCGAAAGATGGAGGGAGTACTTCAGTGAGTTGCTAAATGTAAGGAATGAAGAGCCAGCAAACATAGCTGGATATGGTATGGGAGGGAGAAGAAGAGAAGTAGTGGAGGAGGAGGTGGGGATCAGGTCAGAAGTGTGGGAAGCCATGAAAAGAGTGAAGTTGGGGAAAGCACCAGGAACAGATGGAGTGTGTGGGGAAATGTTGAGGTATGGTGGTGAGATAGTGATAGAATGGGTATGGAAAATGTGCAAACTAGCATGGGAGAAGGGGAGTGCACCCGATGACTGGAAGACTGGCATAATAGTCTCCCTATATAAGGGCAAAGGGGAAAGAGGCGTGTGTGGTAACCACCGAGGAATATGTCTTCTAAGCGTAGTAGGGAAGGTATACAGTAGGGTAGTGATTGAGAGAGTGAGAGTGAGAACGGAGAAATGGATAGGCGACGAGCTGGGAGGTTTTAGGAAGGGCAGAGGATATGTAGATCAGATTTTTACCCTGAATTGTGTTGTGGAGAAGTATCTGGAGAAGAAACAAAAGGTGTATGTTGCCTTTATGGACTTGGAGAAGGCCTATGACAGAGTGGATAGAGGAGGTTTGTGGAAAGTACTAAGAATATACGGAGTAGAGAGCAAGTTGCTGAAAGCAGTGAAGAGCATGTATGAGGGTGCAAAGGCGGCAGTACGTGTGGAGAGTGAGCAGAGCGAGTTCTTTGACCTGAATGTTGGTTTGAAACAGGGGTGTGTGATGTCCCCGTGGTTGTTTACTGTATATATGGATGGAGTCATGAAAGAAATACTATCAAGAGCAGTGGATGTTGGTGTATCGCTGAAAAGGGAGGGAATTGAGTGGAAGCTACCTATACTGCTGTTTGCGGATGATACAGTTCTGATGAGTGATAATGAATGGGAGTTGCAGGGTCTGGTAAATGAGTTTGGAACAGTGTGCGAAAAACAGAATTTGAAGGTAAATACGGGGAAGAGCAAGGTTATGGTCTTCGAAAGGGGTGAAGTCACAGAGTGTGAGGTGAAGCTGAACGGTCAGGCTATGGAGATCGTCAACTCTTTTTAAGTATCTGGGCAGTGTGTTGAGTAAAGATGGGACTATGGATGAAGAAGTGCGGGAGAGGGTACAACGGGAAGAGGGTTGTAGGAACGCTAAAAGCAGTAACAAGAAATAGGGTGGTCAGTATGGAAGTGAAGAAGTCCTTGCATGACAGTGTGGTAATCCCGACACTGACTTACGGAAGCGAAGCATGGACGTTGGTTGAGAGACTCTGACCAAGAGTGAGAGCAGTGGAAATGAATTACTTAAAGAGTGCGTGCGGAGTTACATGGAGGGATAGACAGACTAATGAGGAAGTAAGAAGGAGGTGTGGTGTGGAGGTAGATGTGCTGGAAAGTGTGAAAAGGAACAACTTGAGATGGTTCGGCCATATGGAACGTATGGAAAGCGAGAGAATGACTAAGAGGGTGTACGAGAGCGAGGTGGAGGGACAGAGAGGGAGAGGTAGACCGAATATGAGGTGGAAGGATGGAGTGAGGAAGTACATGAACGAGGGCGGTGCTGGTTGGGGGGAGGGGCGTCGGCTGACTGGGGACAGAGGTGCATGGGGGCGGTTCGTTCGTGGCCACCCCTTCGGGGATCACGGCGTCAGGCAATAGATAGATAGATAGATAGATGATCGCGAGCGTCCGTGTAGTGTAAACAAGGCGGGCGGTACACCCGCATTATCCGCATACTACAACCTTGCCATAATAAATCTGATTTAATTATGAGGTAGGTAGATTTAACTTTATTGGAGAAATCCTTGAATTTATTCAAGCGTACTCGACTGGGCCGACTCCAACAATATGATGATGAACGGAGAGAAATTCGAGCTCATGAGGTACGGCCCACACCAAGATATCAAACAGAGCACCAGCTACCAGGTCAACCAGCAAACCATAACACCTAAAGATCAGGTGCGGGATCTGGGAGTCGCAATGAGCTCGGACGGAATCTTCTCCCATCATATCAACCTCATCACCGAAACTGGCAGAAAATGAACAGGGTGGATACTGAGGACTTTCCAGACAAGGGAAAGGACCTGCATGCTAACACTCTGGAAGGCCTTGGTCCTCCCTAAGCTGGAATACTGCTGCCAGCTCTGGTCACCATCCAAGACGGGGGATACCTGCAAGCTGGAATCCCTCCAGAGGACCTTCACCAGCAGAATCTGGGGTCTCCAGCACCTAAACTACTGGGAGCGCCTGGAGGAGTTACGTCTATACTCCCTCCAGAGAAGACGCGAGCGCTACCTGATAATTTAAGTGTGGAAGACCCTTGAAGGACTTGTGGCTGGCTGTAAACAACCACATCAGGAAAGGACGACTGTGCTACATAAAGAGGACAGAGGCTACTACTCAGCGAATGGCAACAGTCGTCCACAACAGCTTCACAAAAAACGGGGCTCGTCTCTTCAATGCGGTGCCAAAGGCAGTCCGAGAGCTGACTGGGGTCACGACGGACTCCTTCAAACGTCAGCTAGACCGTTTGCTGGCCACAATAATAGACGAGCCCCCAATACCAGGATACCCCAGCACTGCATTCAACTCGCTGACAAGCCAGCGAAACACCCGGGCGGGCGGGTGCCCAACCCCGAAAGGGGTTGAAATAGGGGAGCTATCCCCCTGCCAAAGGCGGCGTTCTAGGGCCTTTCCTAGCTGATGCTGAGAGGATTGGGTTCTAGTCATGTGGTGATGGGCTGGTCTATCAGAGTGAGAACTGAGCGATCTCTGCCATACCCATAGCTTACTCTGACTGTTCCTTTTACTTATATATTTTCTAGATCTCAAGTGACGGCGTCTCTTCCGTGGATTGACCTCCCAATCTACCAAGATTGTAAGCCAAAGCGTCACATTTTTCCTTTGCCCCTCAACTTTCTTTTCATAACTGCTGAGGGGCACAGGGCCCTGGGTGGGGCTTTGGTTTCCCGGGCGTTTCTGCACCCTCCTCAGCTCCCCGCCAATGAAGTGGCTTCGGTCACCCAGGCTTTATTGTGGTCGGCAGGGAGGGTTCTGTGGGGGCGCTCGGATATGGCCTTGCTCGGGGCCTTGGGGCTGTTCGGCCAGGCAGCTTGGGGAACAACAACAACAACAACACCCGAGAAGCAGAGCTGCCTGGTCGCTGCGGAGGCCCACCTTAGCAGCGTCTCCAGAGGACGGAATCACCCAAAGTAAGTAAAGTAAGTAACCCATCGCGGCGACATTCGCAAGCTCTCGGTCATGACCATTATGCATCGTAGTTTTACTTTTTTTTTTTTTAAATCTCCCACGGCCAGCTGTCTTACGGTAAGTCATGGATGGGTGATGGCCCTCAACCTAAGAGCGGTCAAATTAGAATCAAGCGTATCGATTTTTTTTTTTTTTTTTTTTTTTCTATGTGATTGAGGGAGGCAAAAGGCATAACTGCCTATAGCGAGTGCCTCCCCCATAGTTGAAAGAGTGACAGGGCCAAAATCAAGGGACGTTCGAGCCAAAATGCCTGGACACACGGAGTTTGAAGCAATTTAAGTCATAGGAAGAGGGAAAGACTGATTCTGGGAGAGAGTTCCAGAGCTCAGATGTTGAGTAGAAGAAAGTTTGAGAGTAACGTTTCACTCTTGGGTTGGAGAGTTGCACAGAGTAGGGGTGGGATTGAGTTGCAAGACGGGTACCACGTGCCCTACGTAAAGGAGGTGGTATGCACTGGGATAGCTCTGAGGAACACTGATTATTATAGTAGCGATAGAATAGCGAGAGAGATGCAACATTGCGGCGGAGAGAGAGAGATTGCAGAGAGTTGGTGAGTGGACGGGAGTTAATGATACGAAAGGCCTTCCTTTCAACTTTGTCTAGGAGAGCGGTGTGAGAGGAACCTCCCCACACATGTGAACAATACTCAATACAAGGGCGCACTATGCCCCTGTACAGAGCAAGAAGCTGTGCAGGGGAAAAGAACCCCCTAAGGCGGTTGAGCACACCCAGCTTCTGGGAGGCTGCCTTAGCAAGACTGGTAATATGGTCCTTCCAAATGAGAGCAGAAGAAAAAGAGACACCAAGAATATTGAGAGAAGATGAAGGGTTGATTTTTGTATTGTTGAAGAATAAGGGATAGTCCGCTGGGAGATCCTGACGGGTAGATAGATGGAGAAATTGGGTTTTGGAAGCATTAAAGTTAACAAGGTTTTCTCTGCCCCAATTGGAAATAGTATTTAGATAAGAATTTAAGAGTTCTATGGCTTCATTACGTTTGTCGTTGAGGGATTGCTGGCTGGGGCGTTCTGAAAAACTAATGGAGTAGTGTAAGGTTGAGTCGTCTGCGTATGAATGGATGGGAATTAAGGTACAGTTAAGGAGATCATTTATAAAAATTAGAAAGAGAATAGGAGATAGGACAGAGCCCTGAGGAACACCGGAGTTTATAGGGTGAGGAAGTGAACAATGGCCGTCCACAACCGCAGCTATGGAACGGCCAGAAAGGAAATTAGAGACAAAGGCACAGATGGAGGGATAGAAACCGAAGGAGGGTAGTTTAGAAATTAAAGATTTATGCCAGACTCTATCGAAGGCTTTCGATATGTCTAGTGCAATAGAAAAAGTCTCACCGAAGTCCCGAAAGGAGGATGACCAAGAGTTAGTAAGATATGAAAGAAGATCACCAGTAGAGCGACCCTTAAGGAAGCCATACTGGCGATCTGAGAGCAGATTATGAGAAGAGAAATGCTTAAGAAATTTGGAAGCAAGAATAGTTTCAAAAACTTAAGAAAGACAAGAGATAAGAGCAATTGGACGATAGTTGGAGGGTTGAGAGCGGTCACCCTTCTTTGGGACAGGTTGAATGTGAGCAAACTTCCAGCATGAAGGGAAGACGTTAGAGGATAGACAGAGACGAAAGAGTTTGCCTAGGCAGGGAGTCAGCACGGAAGCACAGTTTTTGAGAACAACAGGAGGAACACCGATTGTGACCCAAAGCGTGAGAAACGCTGCGAAAGGTTGCTTGAATAATACCTAATCCTCTCTGAAGAAATTAAGGCAAGAAAATTGGAAATTCTGTACAGGTATTGTACAGTACCGGTATATGGAAAAATTAAAGAAATTGAAAATACCGGTAGAGGAATTTCTTCATTAACCTCTCGGCTGCGCATGGGGGTAATTAGACACCTCTCCCTGTGCGCATGTATTTGAGGTGTTTCCGTCACTAAAATATTCATTGTACCATTAATAGCATTAATACTTATCCATACGTGCCTATTATGGGTTGATTATAAAGGTATTAACCTGAAACAACAATAAAACGAGTGAAAACAGCGTTTGGATGGTCAAAATCGGAAATATAGCCCGCGAGTTGTATAATGTATGGGTGAGGCAAGCTGCTTTCCCGCCAATTTCCCCCAAGGCCACTGAGACACAGTCGATCGATATTCTCTCTCTCTCTCTTGCACTCGTTTGCTAACACTGATGACAATGCCCTGCTTGCAACTCGCTAATGTTAGCACGAAAATATACCTCAGAATAAGGGAATAACAGGGAAAATAGGTGATAACTGAAGGAGAGGAGGAAAGTGGGGAAGGAGGGGAGGTAGAGGACTGAGATTTTGCATGGCCCAGGGGCAAAAAAAAATAAATAAAATAAAAAAAAAAAAAAATCGATGTCAAAAGTTGATTTTTTATTTTTCTCTGACTCTTAAGAGTCTTCCCGCAGTCCGCCGGGGGAACTCTTAAGAGTCTCCCCTCAGTTCCCGGGTTAACAAGACTTCTGAGAGAAAAGTGAAAAACAAGAATAGCTTAATGCCTTGAATATAACGGACAAATGGGGAAGTTGACGTACAGTAGCCTAAAGATAAGATGTAAGTTAAAGTGGAAGAACTACTGCAAGAAGAATGGGTAAGGATGTAGTATTCGGGCGTATCACTGGCTTTATTTACATTACCGGTACTCGTATACTCGCGATCACGGTGCCGTCTATTTTGACTGCCGTGAGATACAATAATAGGTTGAGGTACCCCCCTCGCCCCCCTATGACATATTAGCATATCTATTGCCTCCCGGGGGCAAATGACAGAAGAAAAGCAGTCAAAATAGACAGGAACGTAACCGCAAGCATACAAGTAATGTAATTAAAGCTGGCAATATGCCAGCTTTATGATGATAAAGCTGGAGACTACCCCGGCGATATTCGCACACTCCGCTTGTCGGATTTGACCGTAATTATTTTATTAACCGTACCTCAACACACTACACGACTGGTTCACCACAAACGGGCTTAACCTAGTCCCAACCAAATGAACAGTGACCCTTATCACAAACCGGACAGCAGAACACCATCATATCCCTCACCTCCCCTTAACCCGTACAGCCCCAGCGACGCGTCTGACGCGTCGGCGATGTATGTAACGCACAGCCCCAGCGACGCGTCTGACGAGTCACCCTAATTGCTCCGACCGTAATCTCAGGTGTAGCCACTCGAGAGGGCTCAGATTTGTATGGGAACTGTGCACGTATCCCACGCAACCGTGCCGATGGTTGAAAACTCTCAAAGTCCACGTGCGTGTGCGTGAGTGCGCAATAACCTGGTTTTTTGGGGTAATTGCCTTCAATTTTTTACTCTTGTAAAATACGTTTTCGGGGGCTCTGTAGGACCATTCTTTAAGCTTTTTGAGCGGTTTTTCGTGGTTTTTCCTTCATTCCTAACCCATTCGCTATTGTTTCTGGAATAAAACAATTTTTTGAAAACCGGCCGGGTTCTGGTGAACAAACCTTACAAATCTAGCCGGGGCTCCACGGGTTAAACAGCATCACCATAACACACACACACAATCCTTGGGGTAACATACAATACATCAACATCATATTACAAGCATCAAGATCAATCTGACACCAAGCCCAGGTCACATGCCCATACAACGTTCTGTCATAAGAAACTACCACCACAGTATACAAACAATACTGTATATACGTTCAGTGATGGAATATGCTAGCCTTACAGACCATACAGAACAAAGCCCTTAAAATAATCACTGGCTGCACAGCTTCCACACATACAGACCAACCACCCCTACAGACCATCTACACCATGAAACCAAGGTCCTCAAAATAAAGGATCACCTTGATATGAGAGGCACACAGTTTCTCGCCGTAGCCTTCACAAACCAACACCACCCACTACAGTACATTGCAGAACATCCACACACACCAAGAAACATCAAAACAACACCTAGCACTCGTTATCATACACAAATATTGTCTTCACTCCCCCCTCGCCCACCCCCAGCCAGCCTCCAAAAGCAAAACCATATTCAGATTACCCACCGATCCATCCAGTCACTCAAAGACATTTCTTAGCTACATCTACAACCCCCTGAAGTCCATCCCTCAGAAACCTTCCTTTCCTGTGAGGACAGATTCCACCTGGCTAGGCTGCGATGTCAGTACCATCCAGCCCTTCTGAGTTATCAGAAGAGGCTGGATGGATGACTCCATCCGGGATACCTGTCCGGGCTGTATAACAACACCGCACACTATCAAACACTCGTGACCTGGTTTTTCTCTTCGGTTGCTGGTGCGTCCGACCTGAATCAATTCCCTTCAGTAGTGCATTTTTTTTGTATCTCACCGTGATTTTTTCTTCCTTAGTCCTAATCTTTCATTCTTCGCCCTTGATCACTTCTTCGTTAATGCTGCAGTGTAGCAGTTCTTGCCTCATCCTTTGTCCCTGCCCTGTAAGAGTTCTGCTGTGGAGCTCATGTGGTCTGGCTGAACTGATGACATGGCGAGAAATTTCTGTGTGTCATAGTGTAGTTTATAGTTTTAATTGTTAAAATGTAAAACTTGCAAACTAAACAAACCAAAATTGGGACAAGGACAATATAAAGTCAAATTAAATTATCAAAATCGCTATGTGGAAACAACGCTTACTAAAATTAAATCTATGAAATAAATGAACACAATCCACCACATAGGGTGTACACTACTACATGAGCAAGTTAATCTGTTTCCCAAGCAAACTAATCGCACACATAACAACGCACTATCGTCACGTTCAAGGAATTAGTCAAATTTGGGAAGTCTTAATTGTATTAGGAAGTGATAAAATTGTCAAAACAATGCTAGTTCATGTTAATTTTCCTTTATTCCTTCTCACATTAATTTAGGTCTTCTATCAAAATTGCTCCGATTTGACACCCTTCCTCTCAGGGTGTCAAACTGGAACAATTTTGTTTGAAGACTTGAATGAATATGTGAAGGAATACAAGAAAATTAACATAAAATAGCATGTTTTGGCCATTTTATAAGTTCCATAGACACAATTTGATATATTAACCCCAATTTTATATTTGCATATACAGTAAACCCTCGCTATCTCGGACTAATTGGGGGGAGACCCAGTCCGAGATGACAGAAAATCCGAGATGTCCGAAGTCCGACTTATGTCCGACTTAAGAGAGGAAAATGTCCGAATTGGAAGAGGGAGTCCGAGCCACCAGAGAAAACGGAGACTTCCCTATCACTAACAACGTTGATTCAAGATAAATTACAGTACCTGTACAGTATCCAGCAGACATATATTATAAATATAACTTTCCTTCTCCATTTCACTGTCCTTCTCCACCTCACTGTAGCCTTAGATCTCGGAATTTTCCGAGATATATGACACCTGTCCGACAGACCATGTGGGCCCTCGGAGTTTTCCCCTTACATCTCGGAATTTTCCGAGATATACGGCGAACTTTCCGAGAGGCCGATGCCAGTCCGAGTAGTCCGGGTTTCCGACTTCTAGAGGTCCGAGATAGCGAGGGTTTACTGTACAATAATTACAGACTGAAAAGAAGGAACTCTGCTTTCGTTTAACACCCCGCTTCCTCTGTCCCTAGGTGTGAGACAGCAAGATGTCGGTGTTGGAGTTGAATATAGGGGACCTGCTGGGGTTGTTGGAGTCCCCCCAGGAGGATGTGTGTGAGGAGGTGCAGTCACTACTAAAAGAAACCTTCTCAGCCGTCCGGGAACCTTGGCTTGTCTCTGGACTGCTGGAGTACTTCTATACTTCCAACAGGTGAGAATTTGTCACTGATACAGGTCTATCTTGATATACGATTGGATTACGTTCCTGAAAACCCGCTCTTAAATAGAAAAATCATATAGCAAAGCCTGTATTTTTTTAGAAGGAATCGGCCTTTGGCCGGGGTATTTTTCTACCGAAAAATTTACAAATTTATCTTGAAAGGGGGTCTAGGGGGTGTTTTGTTTAAGCTTTATGGAGGTGTAGTGAGGAAACTACCAAATATAGTAATAAATAAATAGCGATTTTGATGTTTTGTCTTTTTACTGTGTTTGTCCAAGTTTTGGTTTGTTTATTTTGCAAGTTTTACATTATAAATAGACCAAAAAATGAAGCACTACCCCCTTAATGTTTTTATTTATTACAGTGGTCGTCTACTGGACCTGTTGGTTGGTGTTAGTGAGCCCCATGACCGCCACCTGTTGGACCGCATCATGGAGGGTCTACGTGGTGCGGACCGCTTCAGACATGCCTATATCCTCCTCTACGCCGTCCGTCGCCAATCCCCGCCCAATTGGCTGCGAAAGTTTCTCCACCACGGGGCCATGCGGGAGTTGATCAATCTCCTGAACACTGGGGAGGATGTGCCGGTGTTGGTGGTGGCTGTGGTGGTGATGGTGCTGCTTCTGCCAACACATCCATTAGAAATAGGCAAGTATCTCCTCCAACCCATCATGGAGGTGTTCTGCCGGCTGGTGCGCTGGGCTCCTAAGAGGGATCAGGATGAGGCCTTCCAACCTTTCTTGCAAGTGGCGGTGTATTCACTTTTCCATCGCCTGTACGCCCTCTACCCCTGCCACTTCCTGAAATATCTCCGCATCAGTTTCGCCAAGCCCGGCTCAGCGCGGTGTTTCTTTAGCACCCTTAAGCCCATGATGGAGAAGGTGAGGCTCCACCCGCTCCTGGTTACGGAATCTAAGGAGTCGGAGGTGGCCCGGAACCGCTGGCTGGGACTAGAGACTCACCAGCTGATCCTAGAGTGTGCCAAACTCTGTCTGGACCCCTCTGAGGCTACTTGCGAGGATGTCTTCGGCTCCTTCGTCAATAGTGGTGGAGATTTGACCTTCGATGCCCTCCCTGTCCCCACCAACTGGCTTCTGTATGCTGTGGAGAACAATTTCTGGTCCCCTAGTCTGGCCCTGTCCAATCCCAGTGCCCCACCGTCAGTCCGGGGCTCCAGTTCATCAGTGCCCCATACCCCTTTGTTCCCAATCACCACCCCTACTCTGAAGCCGGCAGGACGTGTGGCAGAGTCCCCCCCTGAGGCTGCCATAGAAGCCACGCCGGAAACCACACCATTCACCTCGCCTATTAAGATGGACAGTACCAATAGCAGTCTAATGGGTCGCCGAGTACCTACCACGGCGGTGTGTGCCTTATCCCTAAACACTGCAGTTACCCGTGACACCCATCACCAGGGGGACCTAGATGTCTGTCCCAGCCCACTTTCACCCGCCAGGAAGGAGCCATCACCCTTCAAATTCCCCAATGACCAGTGTCAGGACATATTCCTACGTGCTGAAAAATCCTCCCTCCTGCAAAGTAAACTGAAGCAGATTTTGAAAGAACGCCAGCAAACGCTAAAGGACGATGATAGCAAAGCTGATGGCAGTGAACCAAAGGAAGCTAGTGTAAAAGAAGCTAATGTGAAAGATGTTAGCATTAGAGAAACTAGTGTCATAGAATCTAGCTTTAAAAATTCTAGTGTTAAAGAAACTAGCACAAGGGAAAATAGTGTGAGACAAGCTAGTAAGAGAGAAGTCAGAGTAAAAGATTCTAAAGTTCAAGAGAGTAGTAGTGCTTTGTTAGGCCAGAAAAGAATGAATTCTGAAAAGCAAAAAGACTGTAGTAATGAAAGTGAACTGCCCATAAAACTAAACAGTAAAATCTCCGAAATTGGCAATGGAAACCGAAGGCGCAAGGCGTCAGTGTATGATGGTACCAGAAATGTAGACTTGGAGCAGTTAGATGTCTCTAAATTGAGTGATGCACAGGATTTGGAATTAATCAGTGAGGAAACTAAGACTGGTGAAAATGATGAAGTAGACAAAAATTACAGTGCACACTCTGCCATGGACTATAGGATATCCGAGGAGAAGGAATCTGAGAGTACCGGTAGCGATAGTCGTAGATCATCTGACGAGACCCACCCCTGTGATAAAGAGACCAGCCGTGATGATTCCGAGACGCTTGGTTTGGGGGTCCCTAACCAGAGATCAATGACAGACCTAGTGAAGAATATGAAGACAATGAGGTTACGGTTCTTGAGTCAGTGTGGACCACCGCCCGATCTTTCACAGTACAACTTACCTGGTATAATGCGAGTCGTTACCAAGCAAAGTATCCCTCCCTCTGTGGCCATCAAGAAGTGCTCATCCTGCCCTGACCTAGTGGATGAGGGGAGAGTGCATGCTGGTGCAATAGCAGAGGCTCGGGTCAGGAAGGAATCGGCTGTTTCCTCCCTCACACTATCACCAATCCGTCAGGCGGTCGTTACAAGCGAAGCCACAACACAGACTGAAGAAACCAACGTTGTTAACCCTTATGAGCAGCTCCTAGATGTCCTTATGTCTGGTCCAAACAATGGTCGTCATACCAAAACAACGGACAAAAGTACAAATGATTCTTCAGACTCCAGTCCCTCCCCACATGACCTATTGAATCGCTACCTGCAGCTTAGTTCAAAGACTGGGAATGTGTGTAAAAGTATATTATGGCAGC
This sequence comes from Paralithodes platypus, assembly GCA_032716605.1. Classification (NCBI taxonomy): domain Eukaryota; kingdom Metazoa; phylum Arthropoda; class Malacostraca; order Decapoda; family Lithodidae; genus Paralithodes; species Paralithodes platypus. Next base: position 1,585,676 of record CM064505.1, on the reverse strand, counting down.
AAACGGCAAACTCTGGTTCCCAGTACGATGCGCTGAAGAACCAAGTGAGACTCGTGCAGGTGTTGTTGTTGATAGAGCGACACAAACGCGAGGTGCATGCTGAACGCAACCGTAGATTACTAGGTCGAGCCAAGAAGGTTTACGCGCTAGAGGAACAGCAGCGAGGATTGAAAGAAAGTGTGGCACAGCTGGAAGATGAGGTACAGAATTTGAAACTTGATCTGCAAAACTCTCACATGAATGCAGCAGCCAAAGAGCAGCAACTCCATTCACAGCTTAACCAACAACAGGTGAAGATGAGTCAGGTGCTGGTGGAACGTGACGATGCCAAGGAACAGAGAGACATGCTGAAGGAACAATGTAATTCCCTCTTGAAGGTGAATTCCGGGTTATCCTCACAGATCCACAAGACCCAGACGCACCTGCTGGAGAAAGATCGGCAGTTGAATGTGCACTCCCGCCTCTCCCATGATAATAATGCTTTGCGTGACCAGGTGGACATATTGCATAAACAGGTTGTTCTGATGGGGGAGATTCAGGACCAGTATAAAGAAGAGATGTGGAAGTTGACCATGGCTGGGGGAGGGCCCGGAGCCAAAATTAGGCTAGAACAGGAACGTACTGCTGCTAAGCAACAAATGGAAGAGCTTGAGGAGAAGTGTCGAATCACCTCGGCTAATCTGGAGGCGGCACTGTATAGAGTGTGTGAGTTGGAGAAAGACGCCACTGAGAAGACCCGATTGGTAGAAGAGCAATCAAAGGCCGTTACAAACATGAGGGATATCGGTGCTGAACAGTGCCGGGGGGTTGAAGTCCGCTGCCAGTCTCTCGTCACTCTCAACCAGATCCTAGAGACCACCGTCCTGGAGCAGAACGACCGTATCGACCGGCTAGTAAGACAAGTGAGGCGGTCACAACGAGGGAAGTCAGTGGGCAGTGATGGGGTGGACGTTGATGTGGACTTCTCAGTATCCCCACCTTCAGCTAGTAGTGGCGGTAACAACACAAGTACCGGTAGTGTCGTTAATAACATACCGGTAAGCACTTCCTCCCTCCCTGACCTTCCAATACACAATGCACCTGGCTCTCTCATGGCGCAGCAGGAACCTGTGCTTAATGTTAATAGACTTGATTTATTGATTGAGGGAGATGCAGAGTCTGATGCAAGTGCGCGCAGAAAAACGTAAAGATAATAACAATAGACAATAGTAATATTATATAGTTGGTGTTTTCTATTTTGAGTGCCATGTCAGCGGATTCGGAAGCGCTCATATTATGTAACAATTCAAAGATTCTGAAATATAATGAGTTTAGGAGTAAAGTTGGTTGGTGGAGAGAACATAATAATATATTATCTTACATGTATCCGTAGACTCCACAGCAAGATTTCCAGAGGACTTGAACTAGGACACCAAAACATTAGCAATCGTTCACCAATAGCCACTGAATATCTGACTATTTACTAATGTTCAATCAGTTCCTTAATTTACTCAAACTTGAATCTATCGCCTCCTGAAGATCCCTGTTCATGATTTTAGTAAGATATTAACCGTATATACTGAGCACGTTTATTCACAATGCAATATTACAGGTATTTCATGGTGTAGTAAAAAAGAACCGACCGAGTATGGTTGATAATCAGACTGAAAGAACCTGAATTGGTTGGAGTTAAGCCGGTATCACACGAGCGCTTTTTCCCTCAACATTTATCCTCAACACTGGTTTGGCAGCTTATGAGGTCAACATTCAAAATATTTGGGTCACGTAAATTCACCTATCATCAGTCTAGTTTCCGATACCACCGCAAAATATCCCAGAAATATTACCAGAAAATTTTTGATCATCGAATGTTGACTATAAAAGCCTACGTGTGATACTGACTAGTATGCAGAATTTGTATACAGAACTGCATCCCCAAAATGAGAAAGTTATCATTACTTACCTGATAAATAGTGATAATTTTTATTTTAAATTTATAGCCTCACGATACAAAATTAAATTCAAATGCTCAAAAGACCTTGAATTGGGGATCCACCTCTCCCAGACACATTTAGAACCTTATTTTGAATTATTTTCTCCCAATAAATTTAATTGTTTTTATTACCTTGAAATATCAGATACATTTTCCTACAAAATAAAGGTTATTGATTTATAGAAAATAGAACTTTTTAATTTTATAACCTAAATAAATTTACAGCCTATATTTATTACCTCAAATTTCCTTATGTACAGTATTTAATTCAAGAAAAAGAAAGAACAAGGATCTATTATTACCCTTTCATGCACAGGATGCGATTTGAGCCTCTTCTGGGATACTTTAAAGCCTATGTGACCATCACGGGTATTTAGACCTTTAGTTTATTTACTTCAACCTCTGCAGTTGTCTTTGAGGTAGCTGTGGGCAGAAGACTAATTTTGGAGAGGTAATTATAAGATTGAGAGAACTCTATTTCTGATTGCTAATCGGCAACCCCTGCGTCCACACGTGCGTGAAAGGGTTAATAGATATTTATATAAAGATAAAAGTAGGGAAAAGTTTTGCCATAGGCATGCGTCGACCCCAGCACCTGCCGCTTCGGTGGGTCGGCTTCTGTTCTGAACACTCCTGTGCTCTAGTGTGCTGCTGGCAAGGGCCCCCATAGGGTTAAGAAAACTGCAAAGTAGTTATAGAAGTGCTGTCCAGGTGAGGATTGCTCTGGGTCTGATCTTTCATTGCAAATGGTCTTGATCTATTTTGTATTAATTTCACCACACCACCAAACACCTCCAATAAAATTAATGAAACCATATAATTTTTATGTGATCCACCGGGATTCGAACTTTGGTTATCACACAGATTTTTAGACACCTTAACCATTACACCACCAAGACAGTTAAAGGTTTATGCACACGCCTGAGATTTATTATCCATTTTCGAATACTGTACTGGATATTAATCTAATCATGTTCATATTCCCACCGCACTATGGTAGCCTAATGTTTAAGTGAGAGGAAAGAATATTCATGGGGCACAGAACATAATAGAACGGCCTCGCTACGAAATATCCCTGAACCTACTGTTAATCTATTTTTTATTAATTTCACCACACCACCAAACACCTTCAATGAAATTAATGGAAGCATATATGTGATCCACCGGGATTTGAACATTAATCCACATAGTGGAAATAGTACTGTGGAGTGGGTGATGGGCACATGTCTGGGAGCCTGGAGGTAATCTCTGCCATGGCTATACCTTTTCGGGAGCTTCCTCTGGATGCAAGGCATCAGCCATCGTTTTCTTTGGATGACATTTTGGTGCTGTTATAAAGCATGTGATATTTTTTATCTATAATGTAAACCCACTGCCCTAACTACCGTATACAGTACTGTATATCCTGTACCAGTGCATGCTTGTAAAGCCGGTAACACACCGCGTTTTTACCCTCAAATACTATCGTCAGCTCTAGAGTGGTAGCTTAGGAGCTAAACTTTAAGAATGAAGACCACATGGGACCTCAAAGTACTATGAAATGTCAAAGACAAGCTAAATAATATATAAACCTCCAACAACAGCTAAAAAAACTATAACGCCTTAAAGCCCCATTCACACGATTGAGCACTGCCCGTCGGGCACAAGGGAAATGTTCGATATGGGGCAAATTCAGCTGGCAAACCAGGGATATGCCCGTGCACGCAGTTGAGCGAAATCACCAGGCACTGTCCGGCAGTTTGCCGGCGGTCATTTGGGCCCTCCAGGAAGGCCAAGTCGAACTGCCCGGCAGTTTGCCGGGGGGGAATGGGGATAAAGGGGCCCATGGAAGGAGGGAAATAAATGTGTAGCTTGATCTTTAACCCATTCAATACCGGTAACATCCATTTTATTATATTCTGGCAATTATAATTAGTCTTAACACGGTTTAGGGAGGACGTCTACCCATTAAAAGGCTACAGACGATCTCAATTAATCCCTTTAGCTATCATATATCCTTTTAATCTTAATGCAATCATGCAATCGTCTAAATGTAGCTCAAAACAAATACAAAAATACTTCGCCCGTGCAGAAGGGGTTAATAAATATATATATTTTATCCTTCTATTATACGGGTAGGCCTATCTATGGAAGCCCCTATGAAATCTACGACCATGTATGGAAGCTGTCGGTCGAGAGAAATCGAATGACACCAGGTAGAATTCCCTATGTGCTGGAAAGTGTGAAAAGGAACAACTTGAGATGGTTCGGCCATATGGAACGTATGGAAAGCGAGAGAATGACTAAGAGGGTGTATGAGAGCGAGGTGGAGGGACAGAGGGGGAGAGGTAGACCGAATATGAGGTGGAAGGATGGAGTGAGGAAGTACATGAACGAAGGTGGTGCTGGTTGGGGGGAGGGGCGTCGACTGACTGGGGACAGAGGTGCATGGGGGCGGTTCGTTCGTGGCCACCCCTTCGGGGATCACGGCGTCAGGCAATAGATAGATAGATAGATAGAATTCCCTAGGACTTATAGTTTGGGCTACAGAGGACTTTTTAACACCTAACGAGCGGCCTAGGCGGTAAATAATATGTAGCCACCAGCGGGGTGTTTTTACCCAAAATAGGGTTGTTTACGTGATCATTTTCATGCCTAAATAAGACCCAGAGCGTAAAACAAGTATCTATCCCTGAAAGGGCATAAACAGAGCTTTCCAATGACACCCCAACGATCCTTGTACGACCGCTAGTTTTCTTGCAACAATCACGCAACACGAGTGCAAAAACCATGTAATTCGGTACTTTCCCTAAACAATTCACTGTGTAAGTGAGTGTGAGAGGGTGGAGGAGGGTGGGATTCATGTCAGTTGGTCCACCGCGGTGGTCTGGAGCAGTCATACGCTCGCTACTCTCCTGCCACCACTTGTCTCTCTCTCTCTCAGCAACATTACGTGCTGAAAATGGCACACGACTTATGTTGTGAGCCGCCACATAGTCCAAATTTCTTTCACTCGACTTATGTTGCGCGCCGCCAGTTAAGGGTTTAAAGTCCAAAAACTGGTCATTTGGGCCACTCTGGGAGGCCACGTCAAATTCGAAATCCTAAACTAATGGTCCGATTTCAATTCTGTTTGCGCCATTCGTTTCAGCGTGTCAAAGTGTACTTCTATAAATTTGAACAAAATCCATAAATAGATAACTTGTCTACAGATTTTTTGTACTTTAACCCTTGTCTAGCGGGGTGTTTTGGGCTCATTTGGGCATATTCAGGCCCTCCTGCATGATAAATCAAGTATCTGCATGAAAAAAATAATATTTAGCAAAAAACTAGGCACTAAAAGCTTCAAAATGAGACCAGAACGAGCTACGTAGCACTCGTGGTTCTCTTGCAGTGATGCCATGAACATGGGAGTCTAGAATATATCGGTATATTTTTCCCAGCTATGCTCACTACTGGCTACACTGCCGGCCTCTCGAGAACACAGGGAACATGAGTTAATGGGCGGCGGTAAGCCCTGGGAGTCGGTTTTCTGGCCCGCTGTGCTCCCGGCCATTTGCACTCTATTTTAACCCTTTAAAAGCCTTAATAATGCTCCTAACTTGCTGCAAATTAGTGCACGACTTAAGTCGAGCGCCGCCAATAAGGGGTTAAAATAGGCCTATTGAGCCTAAAAATTTGTCAAAATTAAAATATGTATATACCGTTGGAATCCTAATGACGAGACGAATCCATATATACCCATGAAAACACTAAATTCGAAAGTCGCCCGCCAAGTGCAAAAACTTTCCTGGGCTTAAACGCAGGGATTTTTGACAAAAAAAAATCGATTCTGGGCAAAAATGAAATATAAGACTATGTATAGAAGCAGCTCCCCGCCGTTGGGGAGCCACCTTGTCGTGGTGGCGGGGCTCGGAGCAGGGATTACAGCGGCGTCGTGGACGAAGTACCCCCCCGTCGTCTGTGGGATAAGCGGAACCTTCCGGTGACGGCGTTTTTCTGGTTCCCGATTTTGACCTCGCTTTGCGGAGGGTTTCCTCCTCCTTTTTCACTAAATTGTGCCGGCTAGGCTCAAGACGCCTTCCCTCGCTGAGTGGGGAGTTCTGACTCCTCCCCGTTTACAGGGGCAGTGGCAGCTAGCTCACTGCACGTGGGGGTTGGTACCGGGGGCGGCGGCACGGTCGCCCGTGCTGTCGCTCCATGGACCGCCCATCAGTGAGGCCCGGTCTCGGTTTCCGGGGTCCGGTCTACCTTCCTGGTGGGTTTCCTGGCTTCTGTCCGGCTGCCCTCCATTACGTACAGATTGGGGATGTTTGCAATTCCTTTTGCCCTCAGTCCCAGTATAGCGGTTTTGCCTAAGCTAGGCCTCTCTGTACGTAGTGGTGCTATCCCCCCTTGTCTAGGGTGGTAGGGTATGGGGATGAACCCCCTAGGACCTGCCCCTGTTTGTGCCGTCGGTGTGGGGGTCGGAGCTTCCTGCCTCGCGACAGGGGGCTCTGTTAGCTCTTATGGTACGCTCTTTATTTTTGCTTTGTTTCTGATTTTTCTTTTCTTTTTCTTTCTTTTTCTTCCCCTTGGTTAGTTTTTCTTTCCTTTTTCGTTTTCCGACAAACCGAACTTAGAATAGTAAAAACAACTTGGGTCATCATGGTCCGTCCATACAACCCCACTACCCCGGACCAAGCTAAGGCGCACCCTGTCCCCGTCCCACGCGATCTCACGGACTCTCCACCTGACCTTTCTCAACTCTCTGGGGCTTCCGCCCTCGACGCATCCGTACCTACTAGTACCGTACCAGCTCAAACCTCTGACTCTCTCCTCATTGACCGCTCTCCGGCGCCTTCCTCAGCTTCGACTTTGGTAGGCGTGGAGTGTGTCACCTCTCTTTCCGATTCTTCATTAGTTCAGCCTGCTCTTTCTTCTACAGCTTCCTCTTCCTTATCCCTCCCCGCTCCGCCAGTTCAGCCCTCTTCTCTTCCGTCGTTTGCTATCCTTTCTACTGCATCTGCCACTCTTCCTTCCTCCATTGCTTCCTCATCTCACATCGTTACTTTCGAACCATATTCTCCTTCTTTTTCTTCTTCTTCAGTTCCTTCGCCTTCGGTTCCATCTACTTCAGTTTCTTCTTCTGCTCGCCCTCGTTCTTCTATTCTTCCTCTCTCCGATCTCTTTGCCCCTGCCGATTTTGTTAAATTCTTTTCTATCCCCGCCTCAGCCCCTCTTGCCGGGGATGACCTTCTGTTCCACCTCAGTCTCCTTCAGAGGGTGGGCAAGGATGTCACTTTCCACTCTCGTCATGATCATTCCCGTCTAGTTACAGTGCAAAACGAGAGTCAGGCTGCTGCTATGGCGGCCTTTGCAGATCCCAACGGTACTCCCATCCCTGCTTTTAAAGACCAAAGAATGAACTCGTGCACAGGTACTGTCCTGATCCCTTCTTATATCCAACTCGGTGATCGGGACTTCAAAGATTGTGCCGACCTTATTGGGAAGGCCGTTGTTGCACAAGACCATGTTGTAATTAATATTGTCTGTTACACCATCCAACCTCGCCACAATCGCCGCTATCCCTCTAATATCGCTAAAATAACGTTCGATGGTAATATTCTCCCTTCTCACGTTATTGTCGGTGGTACTCGCATCGACGTCTTAGAATCCCTTCCCCGCCCTCAGCAGTGCAGGGGTTGCTGGCGTTTTGGCCATCCCGTGAAATACTGTCGCTCTCTCAACCCCGACTATCCTACATGCCCGTACTGTGCGCAACCTGGCCATATTGCTGATGAATGCCCGTCTACGACCCCCTGCTGCCTCAACTGTAAAGCCTCCCATCCTGCCTATTCCCATGATTGCCCCGTTTACAAATTTGAATCTGAAGTTACAATTCTTAAAGCAAAACAAGGCCTTACTCACTCTGCTGCCCGTAAGGAAGCTCTTCGCCTGGGCTTCTCTCCTCGTCCGCTTTCTGCACTTATCTCTCACCCTCCCGTCTCTTCTTCCACTCCCTCCGTTCCGCTTCCCTTGTCCTCGTCCTCCTCTTCCTCTGTTCCGCTCTCTGTCCCTTCTTCCCTTCCTTCTACGCCTTCGGTTTCTTCTGTCTCCACTCCTCCTATTACTGTCTCTTCGTCTTCTATCCCTTTGTCTAACTCTTTCTCTGTGCTTGACTCTTCTACTCCTACTTCCGTTTCTTCTCCTTCCACTTCCTCTCCTCGCCCTCGCCCCTCTTCTTCTGGTTTGGCTCAACGCCCCACCCGCCAGCGGTCCCATCCCAAGCCTTCCTCTAGTTCTCCTCCTCCCTCGTCTTGTGGTTCCCTTTCCTTCCGGTCTCCTGTCTCTACCAAACGTATTTCCAAAATTCCTTCCCGTACCTCCCGTTCTCCCTCTCCCCACTCCTCTTCTAAACGCAGGGACTTCCACCGTAATGTCCGGAGTCCGAGTCCCGGTGAGAAGAAGAAAAAGAGGTTGCCTCCTTCCTCCACCCCTCCTTCCTCCTCCTCTCCATCTCTTTCTTCTTCCTGCTTTCGCCCTCCCTCTGACTTAAACATGTCCTTTGAGTCCATTCCCAAGATTCGAGCCTTTCTCGATTCTTCTCGTCCCCCGCCTCTTACCGTTTCTGCTGACATTCATCCCGTCCCCTCTACACTGCCCCTTACCCCTCAACCGCCTCCTCCTTCCCCTGTCCCCCCCTCTTCCGTCTCTACCCCTTCCCAACCTTCTTCTCTTCCTTCTGTCTCTCTTTCGTCCTCTGCCCTTCCCTCCTCTCATTCTGGCCCTCCTCTTTCTTCTTCTCTTTCGCTGTCAAGCCTCCCTATGCCCCCCGGTTTTCGGTCCTCCCCTCTGCCTCCTTCTCTTCTGTCTCCCCGTTAACCCATCCACCTCTTCATTGTTGTACATAAGTGTGTCTTTTTTCCCTTTATCATTATTTGTATTTATCTGTCTCCCCGTTCGCCCATCCGCCTCTTCATTGTTGTGTATAAGTGTGTATTCTTCCCTTTCTTTTTTTTTGTTGGCTTTTGCCTCCTTTTAATTCTCCACGTTATCCTCATTCACCTTTTCTTAGTTGTACATAAGTGTGTGTTTTACCTTTATTGTTATTTGTGTATATTTCTTTCCTTCTCTGTGTGTCCTTCCTCTTTTTCTGTGCGTTCTTATTTTCGGTGACTTTTGCCTCCTTTTCTGGTTTTCTTTTGTCTGTTTTCGTTGTTTTTTCGTCCTTTAGTCTCCTCTTAGTTTCTTTTTTTTTTTTCTTTTATTATGTCCATTTTGCAGTGGAATCTTCGTAGTCTTAATGCTCAAAGGATTGACTTACGTTTTCTTCTTTCTCTTCACTCCCCTAAGGTCGTTTGTCTTCAGGAGACTCGTCTTTTCTCTCCTCCTGTTCCATTTCCTCATTACTCTTTTTATAGTTCTCCCCACTCTCTCCATGATACTTGTCTTCTTATTCATCGTTCTGTCCCTTTTGAAGAGCTGTCCTTTTCTACTCATTTCCCTTGCACCTTTGCTAGAGTCTATCTTGACCGCTGGTTAACAGTGGTTTCTGTGTATTTGTCGCCTTCTCTTCCCATCGATTTTCCCGAATTCTCCGAGATTTTATCTAAGTTGCCCACTCCATTCTTAGTCCTTGGTGATTTTAATGGTCGGCACACCTTGTGGGGTGACAATGTTATTTCACCCCGGGGTCGTCGGCTTGAACCTTTTCTCTCGGACCGTCATCTTTTTCTCCTTAATTCTGGTGCTCCTACTCATTTTGATGCTCGGACTCGTACGTTTTCCTGTATCGATCTTTCCCTGTGTTCCCCTTCAGTTTCCCTTGATTTTCATTGGTCAGTTCTCGAGAATTCTCACAATTCCGACCATTTTCCCATTCTCCTTTCTCTGACTGCCTACTCTCCTACTCCTAACTCCCCTCGTTGGTGCTTCCAGCGGGCGGACTGGTCTTCTTTCGCTTCCCTTACTGTTCCTTCTTTGCTTCCTCCTCCTTTCTCATCGGTCCGTGTCATGCTCTCGTTTTTTTCTGGATCTGGTTTTCGGTGCTGCTTTGACGTCCATTCCCCGGACGTCTCGCCCTTTCTCGTCTAAATGCGTCCCTTGGTGGTCTCCTGAGTGTTCCAGGGCCCTCCGGGTTAAACGGGCGGCTTGGAAAAGCTTTCGCCGTAAGCGTCTCACCCCTGCTTCTCAGGAGTCGTTTTTTCTCTTTCGCCGTGCATCTGCTCTTTTCCGTCGTACTACCAAAGCCGCTAAACGCCGGAGTTGGGAGTCCTATGTTTCTTCTATTACGTCTCGCACTCCTGTCGCTTCGGTTTGGAAACGTATTCGTAAGATCTCTGGTAAACATCTTCCCTTCCGTGCTCCAGTCCTCCGCATTGATGGTGTTTCTGTGGCAGACTCCGAAACAATTGCTAATCGATTGGGCTCGTACTTTAGCTCAGTTAGCAGTGGTTCTCACCTCTCTGCTGAGTTTCACTCGCTTAAAGTCGTTGCGGAAAGTACTCCAATTACTTTTAGTCTTTCCTCTGACGAATCCTATAATGCTCCTTTTTCCTCGACTGAGTTATACACCGCTCTCCGTGCCTGTAAGAACACTTCTGAGGGTCCTGATGGTATCCATTATCTCATGCTCAAACATCTTTCCTCGCAAGCTCTGGTCTTCTTGTTAGCTCTCTATAACACGATTTGGTCTTCTGGTGTTTTCCCTCCCTCTTGGGGTACTGCCCTGACCATACCTTTTCTTAAACCTGGCAAGTCTGGGTTCTCGCCACAGGACTATCGCCCTATTGTCCTTACCAGTTGCCTGTGTAAACTCTTTGAACGTATGATTAACGCTCGTCTCATGTGGATTCTTGAGTCGCGCCATTTGTTGTCTTCTTCCCAGTTCGGGTTCAGACGTGCTCATAGTACGCTTGACCCCCTCATTCGCTTGGAATCTTATATCAGGACGGCTTTTGCTCGTCGTCAAACTGTCATTGCTGTTTTTTTCGATCTCGAAAAAGCCTATGATTCTACCTGGAAGTACCACATTTTGCGTCAGCTCCGTTCTTGTGGCATTTACGGTAATCTAGGGGTCTTTATTCAGAATTTTCTTTCTTCTCGGTCCTTTCGTGTCAGAGTCGCTTCCCACTTATCTCGTCTTTACCCTCAGTTGGAAGGTGTCCCTCAGGGTTGTGTCCTGAGTACCGTCCTTTTTCTCATTGCTATCAACGGTATCGTGTCTTCTCTTCCTGTCGGGGTTCGGTCTTCCTTGTATGTCGACGACTTTGCGATTTACGCAGCCGACTCAGATATTGCCGCTTTACATCTTCTTATCCAATCCGCTATTCTGGCTGTTTCTTCATGGGCGACCCGCCACGGGTTCCGTTTTTCCACCTCCAAATCCTGCGCGATGTCCTTTACCTCGTTGCCATTCTATTCCTCATCCTCCTCTTACTCTTTATGGTACTGCCCTCCCTTATCGTTCCTCTACTACTTTTTTGGGTCTTACTTTTGATTCTCGTCTTAATTGGTCCGCTCATGTTTCTTCTCTCAAGGTTGCTGCCTTACTCCGCCTCCGCCTTCTTCAGTCCTTGTCCCACCTCACTTGGGGTGCTGATCGAGCGCTTCTTCTTCGGCTTCATACGGTTCTTGTCCTCTCTAAGTTGGATTATGGCTGTCAAGTTTACTCTTCAGCCTCTGATTCTGTTCTCCATGCTCTTGATTCTGTTCATCACTCTGGTCTTCGTCTTGCCCTTGGTGCTTTTCGTTCCTCTCCTGTTGAAAGCCTCTATGCTGAGTCTGGTTTCCCTTCTCTTTATCGCCGTCGGGCTCTCCTGTCCCTTCGTTCTTACGCTCGCCTTCAACAATTCCCATCTTCCCATCTTTCCCTTCCCCCTTCGGTCGTTGCTACTTTTTCGTCTCACCCCCGTCTTGGTTCTCCGTCTTCTGTCCGCATGCTCTCGCTGCTCGCATCGTGCTCTTTCCCTGTTTCTAACGTCCTCCCTTTCCGCTTTTGCTCTTTTCCCCCCTGGCTTTTCCCTCGTCCTTCGGTTTGCCCTTCCATCCTCCCTTGTTCCAAGTCCTCTACTTCTCCCCTCGTTCTTCGGTCTCGTTTCTTAGATCACCTCTCTCTTCACGCTACAACCACTCCCGTGTTTACTGATGGCTCCAAGACGTCGGTAGGCGTGGGTCTTGCCGTCCTTTTTCCCACTTGCTCGTATCAATATTCTTTGCCTCCCGTTGCCAGTATTTTAACTGCTGAACTTTATGCTATTTTTATTGCCCTCCGTTTTATGTGTTCCTTCCCCTCCTCGTCCTTTACTTTGTTCTCTGATTCTCTCAGTGCTCTACTTCTCTTACAGTCCTCCCCTGCTCTACACCCTTTAGTTCTTTCCATTCAGGAATGGCTTTTCCGCCTTTCCGTCCGCAAAAAGCTTGTAAATTTTTGCTGGGTTCCCAGTCACGTTGGCGTTTGCGGTAATGAGCGGGTTGATTGCCTTGCTCGTTCTGCTGCCGTGCGGGGTACCCGCTCCTCACTTGCTGTCCCGGCCTCTGATTTCTTCCCTGCCTTGTCCAGGTTTCTTTGGTCGAGGTGGCAGACTCAGTGGTCCACTATCTCCGTTAATAAACTTCGTTCTGTCAAACTGTCCGTTTCTGGGTGGTCTGATCCCTCCCACCGTAATCGCCGTTGGGAGACGGCTTTGGCCCGTCTCCGCATTGGCCACACCAGACTTACCCATTCGTTTTTAATGTCCCGTTCTCCTCCGACTCTTTGCTCGCACTGTACCGTTCAGCTTTCTGTCTCCCATCTTTTCCTCGATTGCCCCTTATTTTCCGTTGCCTGCACGCGTTTCTTCCCTTTTCTAGCTCTCCTCCGCCAGCCGCCATGTCTTGCAGATTTTCTTTCTGAATCTCCCTCGTTTTCTATCTCCCGTATTATGTCCTTCCTTCATCATGTTCGAGTTCTCGATGATATTTAGTTAACTTCCTTCCCGTCTTTCCATATTTCGTGCCATATGGCCTTTGTCGCCTGGTGCGTTGACTTCATTAATGTAATGTAATAGAAGCAGCTCGGCGACAAAAATCGAATGGCACCAAGTAGAATTCCCTAGGACTTATAGTTTGGGCTACAGAGGACTTTTAAAGTCCAAAAACTGGTCATTTGGGCCCTTCTGGGAGGCCAAGTCAAATATGAAATCCTAAACTAATTGTCCGATTTCAATTCTGTTTGCGCCATTCGATTCGGCGTGTTAAAGTAAACTTATGGTTAAAATTTTAACGAAATCCATACATAGATAACTCGTCTATAGAGTTTTTAAACTTTAAATAGGCCTATTGGGCCTAAAAATTGGTGAAAATTAAAATATGTATATACCGTTGGAATCGCAACGACGAGACTATTTCAAATATACCATCCGCAATTGCATTATTTAATTAATTTTATGTAAACTTAGGTTGGATCGTCTCACTATAAATCTCACCTGCAAGCACTCTTGATTGAGTACTTTGTATATTGCTCGACAAGTTTCAGGAACAATGCGAGACAAACTATGCTTGGATAATCTTTTAGTATACTGCAAATAAGTGTACTGTAGATGCATCCATTTGAAACAAACATGAGGTGTTGCCTCCAGTCGAGCTTCTGCCAATATACACTCCCTCCTATTGGCATTTGCTTGGATATATAGGTTATATAACTGTCCTGTGATTATTGTTGTTGGGGACCATGGTGATCATACCGGACCCACTGACCCAGCCCTGCCGAGCTCCTACTCTGACCACTGGCAGACTTTGACTGGCCAATCACAGCCTGGCTGCCGTGTGGACAACACCGCAAGCGTGTTTAACAGACTTTGCCCGGTGAAGGGGCACAGCCCGTCGGACACTGCTCGATCGTGTAGACGGGGCTTTAGATATCGGAAAGCAGCAGTAGCGTCTGCCGCCGTTGGGCACACCACGGGAAGAAGCGCTGCATTAGAATAAAGAGACCTTTACTGAGGAAGAAGTCTGAAGTTGAGAAATTTGTATGCATAGTATGGAAAGGTGAACTTGTGTTCAATGACCGGCTTGAGAGTGTTAACTTTGGCAATGAGGCACTGGAGATGATGGACAAGTTTTGCTACTCGGGAGATGCCATCTCTGTCGGTGGTGGGGCCGAGGCCCCCACTATCTCTAGAATTAGATGCGGCTGGGGAAAGTTCAAAGAACCGTTGCCACTACTTGCTATGAGAAGACTCCTCCCCTTGAAGGGAAAGCTGTATGCTTCATGTGTTAGAAGTGCAATGGCGTATGCCTCAGAAACGTGGCCTGTCAAAGCGGATGATATCAACAGAATGGAATGTAACAAGATGAGAATGGCGAGATGAATGGGTGGGGCCAAACTGCAAGATAGGATATCTAGTGAAGAGTTGAGGAGAAGGTTAGGTATCAAGAGTATCGGTGATGAGATGCATACTAGTAGGCTTGGATGGTTTGGACATATGGAGAAGATGAAGTAAGTACTGTAGAGTGAAAATATGCAAATCTGTGAACGTGGGGGGAGCTGCACCAAGGCACAGACCAAGAAAGACGTGGGATCAGACCTTATGGTCTGACAAGTTAGGCAGCTCTGCACCATCGAACGCCTGGAGCATCGCCATTAGAACGTGAGACCAGAACCGCACTTTGTGTAGGGCACTCGGTTTTTAGATTTATATATACTGTATAATTATGTACTGTATGTATAATGTGTGTGTATACTCAGGGACATACCCCATAGCTGGGGGGTGGCTGATTCAACACAGAGAACAGCATAAAATCAGACTTGAAAAGTAAAATATACAAGATGGCGGTGGCACCAGCACTGAGCCCTGGTGTGTGGTGACAAGAAACTATCTGCCGCCCTGAAAATACACATTATCCTGAGCATAAAACCTTCTTACTACAGCTCAACACTGCCAAATTATAGCAAACTCATAGGGAGAAGTGCAGAGATAGGGTAATTGGAACACGACGCTGAATAAAAAAAACGAGGAGCGAGGCGATGGACATTCTTCTCCGTCACCCACAAACCAGCGAATGCCTATAGGATGGCGTTGCAAGGAGACGCTGACGCTGGCTGAGATGAGCGAAGGCTGGGAAGTGTGAGGGGAACTGATGATGATGCAGTTTTTAATGCAGTGCACTCCCTTGATTGACAGGGCTAAGGCGTGCACTTGTTACAAGGACTTTACGGGACATTTACCACGAATCGTTAGACCGAGCTGTCCTAATTCTTGCCGTCTACCAATGGCACGGTGTGGGATCGAACTGTCGACCCTTCGATCAGCAGTCAGGCACACTACTGACCATGCCACGGCCTGTTACATGGTCACTACAAAGCTGAACCAGGTAGATTTTTTGTTAACCCCTTCAGTACCGGTGACGTCCTTTTCATTATAATCTGGCACCTATTAGACAATATTATTCAGCTTGAAAAGGATGTCTACCCATGAAAAGGCTACAGACTATCTCAATTAATCCTTTTAGCTACCTATCCTTCCTAAGCTTCATAAAATCGTCTAAATGTAGCTGAAACCAAATACAAAATACGTCGCCGGTGCAAAAGGGGTTAATCATCATCATCATCATCATCTCCGACGCCTTGCTTCCCCCTGGGAAACCCCCACTAGAGGATGGCCATGACAGAAACGTCTCCAAGCTACTTTGTCAAGACATGCCTCCTTTGCCCGTGCCACAATGCCCCTTCCACTACGTGGAAGTTTTTCTTCAATATATTTTTCCACTTTCTTTTCCCATACCATAGGTGGTCTTCCACTACTAGCGGTTCCACTCACCTGACTCCCATATATCTTTCTTGGCATTCTGTCTTCATCCATTCTCTGAACATGACCATACCACTTCAAAGTACTTCTCTTTATCCACTCAACCACACCACAATCAATGCCCAAAGCCTGCTCTTCCATTCCAAAGGACTCGTACACTTCCCTATTACTTGGCCCATCTAGCCTATTCATGCCAGCTGCCATTCTGAAAAAGCTCATCTCCACAGCTCTTAGTTTGAAGAGGTCCTCGTCACTTGCCGTCCATGTCTCGCTTCCATACGAGAGTGTTGGGAGCAGCACACTGTTTCTCAGTGACTTTTTGACTTCCTGGCTAACCATTCTTCCTTTGAGAATACTATCAAGTTCTCCAATCACTTTTCTCCCTTGCATTTTTCTCTCTTTTATCTCACTCTCCATTTTACCATATTTGCATAGTACAGCTCCCAAATACTTGAAACTTTCAACCTCTTCTAGTACTTCATTTTTCAATGGTTAAAACCATACCTAATATTTCTTCCACAGGACCATCCCAACACCAATCGTATACTGTACCCTATAAGTCCGTTCATTCTAGGTTGGGCAGAAATCGTAACCTCTAACCTCTGTAACTCATAAATGGTAAGAGCAAATGAGCTGTCAATTTATACACATATTCCCTAGCCAAGTCTTCCTATTTGGTAGAAATATTAGCTCGATTACTCTAGTCTTTTTTGAGTTATGAGAGGTTAGGGGTTACGATTTCTTCCCAACCTAGAATGAACGGCCTATACTCATCATCACCACATGTAAACAACCCTCCAGTCTAGCTTCAAGGGTATAGAAACACCACATATACATATTTTTACCATTTATATACAACTTTATATATCATCATACATTTGAAGAAAAAATGCATAAAATAGCACATTTTTATACCATTTTATGTGCTGTTTATATTGGTGTATACATCAAATTTTAAGACTGAGTATGTAAGGTGTATAATGTGTTTGGTGTTTGTTTAATCCTAATAATGAAAAGTAGCATTTGAATATATTTTAAAATTTGATAATGCATGTGCATGTGTAGTGGTGATATGCAATATATATTTTAAATACAATAATATTACGCTAGCTCCAAAACTTGTTATAACCATTGAGCTATTGATGTTAAACCTTAACACACTGACCTAAAGTGTTACTAAAAGGAGGACTGTAGACAGGCACAGTATTGATATAAAGTGTAATGTACTGAAATACACAGTTTACAAAAAGGCATCAAGGTAAATATCAACATAACGTCAACAATGCTAATGGCTGTATTAACGATGCCACCTATATCAGAAATTAATTGGATGTATGTATGTATATACTCAGGCACATACTCCATTGATGGGGGTGGCCGACTTGAGACAGAGCCCGAACAGAAAAAACATTCAAGGGTTTCAATTCTCAGAGTCCGGGATCACTTTCGCATTCCCTCGCCCCTTTCTCTGTCTCTATGAGTAGGAGAATTTACAACGCTATGCTGTAGTGTCACATCCCCATTCAAACCCCACTATAAAACTATCATACACCAGTCGGTGTACAGTACAAAGGAGTACAAAGGAAATCAAGCAACAACAGATCTAGTGACCCTTCTAGGCTGCTTGTCCTCCAAAACACTGAGGATCAAGTGTCCAAACAGTGGTTTAGAGTGGGTAAGGGAACATTGGAAAGGGAACTAATGTCCATGGCAGGATTAGGAAGTTAGTAGGGGACAGATGGGAGGATAAAATAGTTATTCATTTACAAACGCAGTCAGTCGCGGGTTTGATGCGAGATATTTGTCTAGGCGGAATTTAAATGAATCAACGGTGCTGCAGTCTATAACGTCTCGGGGAAGCCCATTCCACAAGTTGACAACTCGATTGAAGAAGAAGTTCTTAGATTCGTGTGAGTTAAAAGATTTACCAATAATTTTGCAACCGTTTCCCCGCGTGTAATTAGATTGGTCGATAGTGAAGTACTTACTACAGTTCATATTGTCGATGCCTTTGATGATTTTGAACACTTGAATTAAGTCACCTCTTAATCTGCGCTGGGTTAAAGGAAATAGATTTAATTCTCTAAGACGCTCTTCGTATGGTTTGTTCTTTAGGCTAGGTATCATTTTGGTAACTCTACGTTGAACTCGTTCTAGCTTGTTTATATCTTTTTGGTAATAAGGGCACCAGGATTGAACGCAGTATTCCAGAAGAGGGCGGACTAAGGAATTGTAAAGGGTTAGGATAACTTCTTTGGATTTATGCTCAAATGACCTGCCTATAAAGCCACTCGGACCGCAGCCTATTTGGGCCGCGCTCCAGTCTGACCACGGTATGATTGGGCCACGGCATACTTGTTATTTGCCCCCCTGCTGGCAATATATGTGGTGGATTGTGTTCTTTTATTTCATACATTTTATTTTAGTAAGCGTTGTTTCCATATAGCGATTTTTGATAAGTTAATTTTACTTACTTTATATTGTCTTTGTCCCAGTTTTGGTTTGTTTAGTTTGCAAGTTTTACATTTTAATGACAATAATTCATGCAGGAGTTGAACCTCTCGACCTATTATTATATCCCACGGCAGTCAAAATAGACGGGAACGTGTAATTAAGGCGTCGCGCTCCTTGGTGCCGCTAGAGGAGCGGCGAACACATCCAAAGGTAAAGGTATAAGCTCAACAAATCTTATAATGATAACCAGAATATGATGAAACTTACAACGTGCTGAAGGGGATGATAACTTAGAGAGGTTATGATAATTATGGTGATTCTTATAGTGATTATTAGAACAAGTGGCAATTTAGATACACGTCGAGTTCAGCATTGTTGACGTTAGTAATGATCTAAGTCCTTCTGTACCCGTGACGTCTTTTTCATTTTATTCCAGCTTGCGAGAAATAAAAGACCAGATTATTATTATAGATTATTATATTTAGACAATTTTATGCAGCTTACGAAGGATATATGGTAGCTAAATGTATTAATTGAGATACACTGTAGCCTTTAAATTTTAGCCATTGGGAGGTGTTGGGAGTTGAATTAATAGATTATAATTAGATGTTCCTCCTGAGAAGAATAAAATCATCTAATAATTGCCCAAATATAATGAAAAGAACATCACCGGTACTGCATAGGTTAATTCCCTCTATAGCCTGGCTGTCTTCTAACATATAAACAAACACCCTAGCACATCGATTAAAAAAATAGTCGTGCAAAAATATGAATGCTTACAGTATAAATATAATTTCTATATACATTAAAAGGCTGACTTGATAATCGGCATAAACCTAAAAACATCAGGAGGAGGCACAAGATATTTCTATGGCAAATTTCTAATCGCAATTTTTTAGTGAAAACATGAAGCAGAAGCACAGAGAGAGTTACCATAGACTTCCGGACCGTATGGGCTGGCAGGCCTTGGCTGAAGCCTCCACGTCGACTCAGGAATCACGCAGAGCCTTCAGACGAAGGCACCGAGGTATAGGCCTATTTTCTCTCTCCCGTCATAGGGCGGTCACCGCGAATTAAGGGTTAAACAATAGTACAGTACTGTACTATTAAAGCTGCCAAACCAGAATTGCCGACATATAACCTCCTGTGACTCCAACCTAACTATACTCTGTTCATATTAACTAGGCCAGATACTGTCCATGTTGTCTCCAGCTTGATATATTAAGCTGTCACTTAATCTTAATAATTAAATTTATCGTCAATGATTTTAAACTATTAATGTTAAAAAAATATGTATACAGTAGTTCCTAATTCTGCAAGCAAATACTGTACTGTATTGGGAAATTGGTTGCTAGAGGATACAATTTCTCTGCCAGTTAAGATAAACAAAGACTACTCCTCCACAATGTTACATCCTAGGACTCTGATCATTGAGTGTTACACATACAAAATATCCAGAATAATCACACACACAAAGCCTCAGTCATATTCCGTCAATCTCTCTATGTAACTGGAACTCAATTGGGTTTAACAGTGTTTTTTCTGGACCCCCATCTCTCTCATATTTAGTTTAACATTTCAAGACTTTCACCCCATTAGTTATGCAATTTTAAGACCTTTTGACCCATCTCTTTGCCAATCTTACAGACCCAGTATTACTACCAGTATTGATGCGGGAGGGAACAAGAACGAGAGGACACTCTAAGAAAATTTACAAAGAAAGAAATAGGCTTGAGAAGGCAAAGAACTCATTTTGTGATAGAGTGGTAAATGAGTGGAACGCACTGCCCCAGTATGTAGTCGATTCCGAATCAATAAGGGAGTTTGAAAGTAATCTTGATAAAGCATGGGGAAGACAAGATTTGAAGTTTGATTATAAAACAAAAATACAGAATAGTAAAAATGTTGCGTCTGCTACCGCCGCCGCCAACACCGTGAACGACCGCAGCAGTGCAAGTACTGGTACTGAGCTGGATACACAGGCATAGTTTGCCTTTTTCCAGAGGATCTACTGTAAGAAACTGTACTGTATACCGGTATTCAGGGGGGGGCAGGCCCCCCCCCTTTAGTGACCAAAATTGCACCCTTACATTTGATATATACTGCATTTTATCTGAAATACAATACAGTACATATAAAGTTATGGCGCCCCTCATGTATATATATCAGCCCCCCCCCCCCCCCCCCCCTTAAGCCTGAGCTGGATCCGCTCCTGCCGGTATTTAAGATACGGTGATCAGAAGGTGATAAAAGTGTCTTAAATGTTTTGAGTATCCGGCACCTTGGTAAAGTTGATGCAAAAGGAGATTCAAGACAAAACAAATTTATGAAGTTCAGTGGGATAAAGAAATTGACAAACAACATGACTGTCAAGCTGTAAAGAATTAAGAAGGCTTAAAAAAGAGAATGAAAAAACACCCATAAAAAATGTAGATCAATTCACATTATCAAAAACATTGACAAAAATACATGTATATCCGTATATCCAAAATTATGAAACCCTAAGAATAATGGTATAGACAAAATGCTGAACAAGTTACACACATAAAATGCTGACAAGAAATATAGCTCTATCACTTCAAAGAATCACATAATTTTAAAACGTAAATTAGGGAATAAAAATAGTACAGTCGCGCTAATAAGTCCCAGGTGTCATTACGTTTGGCTTGCTCTGTGCTATATTAATGTCTGTCAAATGTTGAATAGGGTGGGTAAGTGTAGGAACATGTTTGTGTATTGCACTCTATATGAAGAAATGAAGCTTAGATATTGCTGATACCAATTACTGATCAAAACATACTTGGTGCCGAGACATCACTTATTAGCGCGACTGTACAGGTAACCTAGGGTGGGGCAGAATTCCCTTACCTATAGGCGCCAGATAAAATAACTGGATAACTGAATAATGCGCCACCCTGTACAAAAAATGGGACCATATGTTGTACCATAGACTACAGTATATGGATGTATACATTTGATATTTAACCCACAAGAACATCCCAGTATGACCAGCAAACACCATTATTGTCAGATATGAAAACAGTGCTGGACTTATTATATTATATGAAAATTTACTTAACTTTATCAAACTTGTGGCACGAGGCACAGAAAGTAAGTGAATGAGGATGACTATAGACTATTTTTTTTAACCTGGCCCTTTAACTAGAAACTCTACTTAAAGCTTATTGGTTGGTGGTACTTTGTACACATATCTTTTGTTTGTTTTTGCAACTGAACGATGTTATTTGGACACAGTATCATCAGTCAATCAACTCAAAGTAGAGTTCTCAAGCCCAAAGTGACCAAATGCAAATTCGCCAGGTTAAAAAAATTAGACTACACATTACGACAGCTGTGGTAAAGCTATATTTGAGAATAGCATATGGTGTAAGCTGGGTATATGGACTACCGGTAAGCTATGGGAAAGTGCACGAGTTTCTTGGAATGGAAGAGCAAGCTCCGGACATTGAATGTGGTATGCTGGAGTGGATAAAAAGAAGTACTTAATTGTGGTATGTCCATGTGCAAATGATGGATGAGGACAGAATATATATTTTTAACATCGTTCTTAACACCAATAATACCCAAAATGAAATTAATTAAAGCATGTGACTCTCCCAGGATTCGAACCCAGGAGATCAACATACAGAACTGATACGCTCTAATCATTATACCATCAAGACAGTTATCAGTACAGCACATGACTACAATTGATATCCATTTATCGAATACTGGATATTAATCTCATTATGTACTGTACCCAACTGCACTATGAATAGCCTAATGATTATGCGAGAGGAAAGAACATTTTATGGGGCACAGATCACATACCAGAGAAGCTACATGGAAGTCAAGTGAAGGGGACAGTTGGTAGCAGAAGACTAAATATGGTAGAAGAAGCATTGTGACAGACAAAAAGAGCAGTCTGGATAATGTACCCTGTAGACATTGCTGCCAGTGCCATTCTTTAGTGGATGATACCTAAGCAGAAGTAAAGCATTGGGAATGATGGTGATAGCAATTTACTGACATTGCATTTATATATTTACTTTAGCAATTTACTAACACTGCCAGTTCACAAATATATCTTGTATCGTCCCAGTTTTAGTTTGTTTATTTTGCAAGTTTTACATTATAATATAAAGAATGAAAATAAAAAAATTGTGGGTCAATCTTGGTGAGATATTTCCAT
This sequence comes from Paralithodes platypus, assembly GCA_032716605.1. NCBI lineage: Eukaryota > Metazoa > Arthropoda > Malacostraca > Decapoda > Lithodidae > Paralithodes > Paralithodes platypus. The sequence goes on along the minus strand of CM064505.1, from coordinate 1,563,310 downwards.
CCTCAATTGCATTACCAAAATGGTATAGATGGGGTCAACATGTTTTTTTACTTTGCCATAGCTGCTTGAGATACAAATATAAAACTATTTGAGTGACACCGCCTTTAGATAATGAAAACGCCTCCCCAAGCAGCAGACTCGCAGAGATAATTATTAAAAGATGAAAAACAATGACAATAGTAATGATGTCGACTTTGAAGAACATTATAGTCTAGTTTCTAATTTTCCATCAATTATCGAGAAATGAGCTGTTAAGAGACAAAATTTCTGCCAAGTTAAATAAAAAATTGAGTAGGCCTATAGGTATGGGATAATCTATGATAATCTATTTCTAAAACCAAACATATTGCACAAATATAAAAGATGAAATGATACTATACCCTGTTCCATATAGGTAGGCCAGAAATCCCCACCCGTAACCTTTGTAACTAAAAAAGGGCTAGAGCAAATGGGCTATAACTTTCCACACCTATTAAATAAAACATCTGTAGGTAGCTAGAATATAACCAAAATAGGAGCCGCCGTCTTAAAAAGGACTAAATGAAGGTGGATCTCTCCGAGCTGCGGTGGGCGGAGAGAGAGCCAAACAGGTACGGTACGGGAGCGGCCTTAGTCGAGGACCTAGAACATCTTTTTCTTCACCGCCGTATACCGCTCCATGTACTGAAACAAAAGGCGTTGGTGAAAAAATATGAATTATAGGTTAGGGTTCTGACTAAACAACTCAACCAGTATACCATTTCAACTATACAGGAGTCAAATTTTGTCTAGGTCACGGTAAATTCTTTCTATCTATCTATTGTCCGACGCCTAACTCCCGTTGAGGGTGGCCATACACAAAACGCCCCAAGTGGACCTATTCCCCACGAGGACAATCCGTACCAGTTTATGAAGAACTTACAGGACTGAACACTCAACTTAGGGACTGTCCAACTCAGAGGCTTTCTATGTATTTTTAGCACATTTTCTGCAGTGGTGGGAGGCTAGTTCATTCACCAACCTGCTTCACCCTTAGGTAAGCAGTAAGGATTTATTTAAGGTTGTCTCCCCTAGATAGGTTGCCGACCAAGGCTGACGAGTCCTATCCACCCAGATTTGAATAAGGTTGTCTCCCCTAGATGGGTTGTCGACCAAGGCTGACGAGTCCCATCCACCCGGATTTGTACAAGGTCTCCCCTAGATGGGTTGTCGACCAAGGCTAACGAGTCCCATCCACCCAGGTAAATTGCAAGATGGATATAGATCAATAGATACCGGTAGATAGATAGTGTGCACTGACCTGTGAGTAGCCTTCCACCTCCTCAAACTCCTTCATCTTGAATAAGTTACCGTCCACACAGAGTAGCGAGACCTGTGAGTCAATGAGCAGCTCCACAGGTACACTGCTTACACTCATACAGTTCTCCTCCACTCTCAGCGTCTTAAGGCGAGGGCACAGGGCTATGGAGGCTGACATCCCGGATATCTGGGGAGAAAGTAAGATTAAATTTTTTAACAAATTGAGAGAAAGCAATACAGGTATTTGATTTTCTATTTTACTTTTACCCACCATTTAGTATGGGAGACTGTAACCATACTCTCTGAATTATTATGTTTTTTCCACCAACCAACTTCACCTCTAAACTCAATTAATGAAATCAAATACATGTGGCACTCCAAGGACTCGAACCCAGGATACTCGCATCTAAATTCCGCACACTTATGCATTATGCTATCAAGACAGTCTGTTTGTATAAAAAAGATATAAACAATTTATGATGAGGAATGCTTTAGTAAAACATTTGGCTTAAAGCTTCTTCAGGTGAATGAACCATGATGCTGTTAGTGAAAGGGTATAATGAGCAGATCATCTGGTAACATGTATTCCTCGCTTGGTTAAAAAATTAATACAGTAGAGCCCCTCCCATCCGGTGCTCTCAGATCCGGAAACCCAAGAGATCCAGACAGGCATTTCAATCCAGACTCATGTTTCAGCCAACCAGACTTGTCTGGATGGCTTGGGAAAAATGTAAGTCAATCCGGAAACGAACGAAACGAATAAAAGTTTCCACACATATTATTTACATCCAGTGTTAGATATCCAGACTTGTATGTCAGCCATCCGGATTTGTCTGGATGGCTGAATATATGTTCGGACTTTTGGCAGATCCAGACAGGGTTCTCCCCCAATTAGTCTGGATGGGCGAGGTTTTACTGTAATTGGTAGGTTGGCTGGCAATGGGCATCATAAGCCTCAAGGGATGAAGTACGTAAGTAAGGACTGGCTACAATACCTGGTTCATATTAAGGTTTAGTTCAACAGCTTGCAGAGTGTCCATGCCCTCCGGTACCTCTGTGATCTGGTTACCGCTCAGGTCCACCACGTCTAACTGCGGACAATTGCACAGAGCCATCGGGAACTGTGTTATCTTGTTGTCACTGGGGAGATACAGAGGGTTACACTTATATACTGTACTGCCTACTGTAATTATTTATTAACCCCTTCTGTACTGGCGACGTCTTTGTAGTTTTATTCTAGCTATATTTAAGAGATTTTGTGCAGTTTAAGAAGGATCTGTGGTAGTAAAAGGGTTAAGTGAGATAGTTCGAAATCTGTTAATTGCTGGAAGCCCTATTTTAACTGAATACATTGGTCTAATAGTAGCCTGAGTAAAGATAAATAGACGTCACCGGTAAAGAAGGGGTTAACGAGGAGGGTTAATTATACAAAGCGTATGGGTCAACCACCGAATTCAGCAGACAAACTAAAATAGCCACTTCACCTTGGAGAATTGCAGCTCATGTTTATATATACTGTACACTCGGTCAAAAAAGTATCTGCACCCCTACCCTGATAATCTGGTGTGTACAGCTTGGTATGTAGAGTCAGTGAAAATAGGCTAGCCTAAAACAGACCTCGGATGCGGAAATACCCTGAGCCGAACAGGCCAAGTGGGATATCTCTATTGGTCTAACTGGTAAGGTGCCTGCCTCACACCCAAGGGTCGAGAGTTCGTGCCCCCACCAGGGCATGATATTTTCGTGAGGCTATTTCCGCATTTAACGAAGTTTAGGTGTGTTGGTAAAATTGTTCAGATGGTTGAGAGTAAGATCGGAGCTCCATAAATCCTCTTTCGGGTATGGTGTAAAAACCGACCCTCCTCGCACCGCCCCATCACACTCCTTTGCTCCCCCTCCAAAGTCATGGAACGCTTAGTATTACAACTAATTACACCCGACCTACCCCTAGCTCCAACACAACATGGCTTTAGGCCACTGCACTCCACAAACACTCTTCTCACAGACCTTACACAAAGAGCTTTTGACGGCATCAACTCAGCTAGACCACCACACAGATCACTATTAGCCACACTCGACATTAGTAAAGCCTTCGATGCCATCCCACGCCACAACCTAACAAACAAAATCTACAACACAAACATGCACAACAACACAAAAAGGTGGCTGGCCAACTTCCTAGCAGGCAGATGTGCACACGTATCTTTTGCCGGTCAGTCATCTAAAATCAGAAACTTTCCAAACGGAGTCCCACAAGGATCCGTCCTATCGCCCGCACTCTTCAATCTGTACATGCACGATATAACTACACCCAATACTCCCCAAATAAACTTAGCCTCCTATGCAGATGACATAACACTCACATGCACACACCATGACCCAAGAAGAGCAACAGATCTCCTTCAACCCTATCTCAACACACTACATGGCTGGTGCACTACAAACAGACTTAATCTAACCCCAGCCAAATCCACCGCAACCCTGCTCACAAGCTGGACAGGTGAACACGAATACATCCCTCAACTCACCATAAACAACACACCCCTAACACATACACACACACCCAAAATCCTAGGAGTAACATATGATACTCATATGACATTCAAACAGCACACCACAAACATTAAAAAGAAACTGACACCCAGACTTAACGCCCTCAGGTCACTTGCTCACACAAAATTTGGACACAACAAAGAAACTACCACCACAGTATATAAACAATACATAAGATCAGTAATGGAATACGCAAGCCCAGCCTGGGCTTCTAACCTAGCTGAAACACATCATAAGACCTTACAGACTATTCAAAACAAAGCCCTGAAGATCATTACAGGCTGCACAGCTACTACACCCACAGATCATCTACATCAAGAAACAAAAATCCTCAAAGTCAAAGACCATCTGGACATGAGAGGCACTCAATTCCTGGCAGCAGCCTCCACGAACCAAGACCACCCACTAAACTACATGGCAACACACCCACAGACACCAAGAAATATCAAAACAACACCCAGCACACGGTATCACACACAATTATTGTCCTCTCTCCCTCCCTGCCCACCCCGAACCAACTTCCAGAAGCACATCCATACTCATATCTCTCGCCAATCCATCCACTCACTCACAGACAACACACAGCTGCATGCACGACCTCCCGAAATCCATCCTTCCGAATCCTCCTTCCCTCGCGAGGACAGAGTCCACCTGGCCAGGCTGAGATGCGGACACCATCCAGCTCTCCTGAGCTATCAGAAGAGACTGGATGACTCCGTTGTCGACGCCTGCCCGGGATGTAACACAGCACCCCATACCATTAAACACATCATAGAAGACTGCATTTCACACAACCACTTACGCCAACAACACAACCTACACTCAATGAGAGCTCTGTGGGAAAGCCCGATCGTGGCCATGGCCTTCCTCAGGGACTCGGGGCTGTTCGGCAAGGCAGCTTAGGGAACAACAACAACAACAACAACAACAACCATAATGAAGTTATATCTAACCTCAGTATGACAGACTTGAGGTGTTTGAGGCCAGACATCGACTGAGGCAGGGAGGTGATGATGTTGGATGTGAGGGACAGTGATTCCAGCTTACCCAGTTGACCCATCTCATCAGGAAGGCTACCTGCAAGTACAGTCGGGTAATTAAGTCATGTCTCGGCACCATGTATATTGTGATCAATAATTGGTATCAGTAATTGTAAAACTTGCAAAATAGACAAACCAAAACTTGGACGAACACAGTAAAAAGACAAAACAACTTATCAAAATCGCTATGTGGAAATAACGCTTTAGCAAAATATTAATCTATAAATAAAAGAACACAATCCACCATATAGGGTGTGCATTACTACATGAGCAAGTTAATATCTAAAACTATATTTATTGCCTGGAAAAAAATAGACACCTAAATGACATAGAAAATGGGCGGAAGGTATTAAAATCGCCAAACTAATGGGCCGAACTTCTTAACATCTGAAAACTAATGGGGCTAAACATGAGTGAGAATGGTGTCCAGAAAAACGACCTATCTCCCCTTAACTCAATTAACTGTGCGTACTTAATCTATTGGCATTAATGTTGAGATGTTTAAGGTTGGAGAGTTGACAGACGGCTGGTGGCAGGAGGTTGAGTTTGTTGGTAGAGAGGTCCAAAGTTCGCAGCACCTTCGTTACTGCTGACAAGTCCGGTACCTGGGGAAGAAGTAGATGAAAATATGAATGAGATGGTGAGTGAGGAAGAGATTAGGAGGAGTGTGAAGAAGCTGAAGAGAAACAAAGCGGCAGGACTGGATGGGATAACAGCAGAGATGTATATTGAAGGAGGGGAGATGATAGTTAGAATGTTAAAGAAGCTATTTGATAAAATATGGGAGGAGGAAGAAATACCAGCAAGATGGAAAGAAGAAAGGGTCACATTGATTTACAAAGGAGGAGCAAAAAATTTGCACGAAATGGGGAGTTATAGACCAATAACGGTAATAAACATAATAAATAAGATATTTTATGGGATACTAAAGGAGAGGGTAGGAGAGTATGTAGAAGAAAGGATCCTACTTAGTGAAGAGCAAAATGGGTTTAGGAAGGGGAGAAGAGGAACAGACAATATATTTATATTAGATGAGATTATAGAGAAAAGGCAAAGCAAGGGAAATGTGTGTTTATAGTGTGTTTGGATGTGGAAAAGGCATATGATAAGATTAGTAGGGGAGTTGCAGAAGCAGTGATGGAGAAACTAGGAGTGAGTAGGAAGATAAGGAACATGATAATGAATATGTATGAAGGGGCGGAGACAGAGATTGTGTGGAAAAATATTGCAGTGAAAGGAATCAGGAGACGGAAAGGGTTGAGACAGGGATGTAACCTGTCACCTTTAATTTTTGCAATGTGCATGGAGGAGTTGGTGAGGAGAATTAAGAGTAAGGGACAAGGAGTGAACACAGGCTAGCAATTCTGACGTTTGCTGATGACGTAGTGTTGATAGCAGAGACAGAGGAAGATATGGGGGAAATGTTACAGGAGGCGGAAAGGTTTGGTAGAGACCTAGAAATTAAGTTCAGTGTAGAGAAAAGCAGTATGATAGTAGTAAATGGACCAGAGGCAGTAGAAATGAGGAGAGGAGGGGAAAGAATAGAAACAAGGGAGAGGAAACAAGGGGTATGGATAGGGAGGGAAGGGCGACAAAGGACAATGAATGAGAAAATCATGAAGGTGGAACAGTGTAGTGGGAAACTGTGGAATGTGACAAAAAGCAGAGTGAATAAATATAAAATAGTAAGAGAGGTGTGGAAGGACTTTGAAGTGCCGAGAATAATGTATGGGATGGATGTGAGAGGGAGTACAGGGGGAGAAATAAATAGACTAGAGACGGGACAAAATAAAATAGGAAGAATGGGGTTGGGAGCAAGAAGGTGGACAGCAAATGAAGCAGTGAGAGGGGAGATGGGATGGAGTACGTTTGAGGAAAGAGTGGCGAAGGCAAAGTTGAGGTACAAGAGCAGGTTGGAGGAGATGGAGGATAATAGGTGGCCAAGGAGAGTGAATGAATGGGGGGAGGGGAAGAGTAGATGGGCAAAAGAGTGTAAGAGAAAACTGAAAAAAATAGGAGTGAAACAAAGAAGGGTGGGAGAGGAGTGGAGAGATGTAGGGAGTAATGCAGGACTAGGTCAGGGAAGGAGACTAGAGAAAGAGATAGGAACAAGAGTGAAGGAAGTAGGAAGACAGGAATGGAAGAGAAATATGGAGAAGAAAAGTACACTGATAAGATATAGAAGCAAGGGGAGACCGAGAAAAGAGGAGTTCTATGACGGAAGTTGGGGAGCAGAACTACTGTTTAAGGCTAGGGCAGGAGCATTAGAGACAAATAGGAGAACATGGAGGTGGAATGGGGGGTGAAAGAGTGTCTGCAGTGTGAGGTGGGAGGGAGGAGAGTGGAGGAGACAATAGAACATATAGTGACAGAGTGCCAGGGGTATGCAGAGGAGAGAGATGGGTTGGAAAATGAGTTGAAACGGGTGGTAGGGGAGAGGGAATGGGAAGAACAGAAAGAGGAGGAGGATGAGGGTGTAAAATTTGTGTTAGGTCTCGGGACAGAAGAGGGGGTAGATGGGGAAATGGGGAAAAGAATGAAGGTAGTGAAAAGATTCCTGGAGCAGGTGTGGCAAAAGAGAAAACGGAATAGAATAGAGTAGGGTGAGGGGGGAGAAGGTGACCAGAGTGGGGGAGGAAGAAAAATTAGATTAAATAGGAGAGAGGGGAAAAGTTAAATTAAGGTAAGGAGAGAACAAGATATTGGGGGGTGGAGGAGGGGGTAAATAGGGAGAGGAGAGTTCTGCTTAAGCTATATACTTCAATTTTTTTTCTTTAACTATCTTTTCTACGACTACAATTTTCTAAACTAATTCTTAATCTAGCTCTAGCTGTTTCTGGAGAGGTCACCGGTGCATAGGTGAGCTGACTTGGAAAGGGACAGCAACTCCACAAAAAGAAGAAGAAGAAGAAGGGAGTGGGGAACAAGACAAGGTTTGGTATAATCCTGTGTAGCGGGGAGACCTGTACTTATATCTCAATAATTTGGTAATGTTTCAATATATTTTTACATTTTACATTCATAAATAGTCCACTAATATACTAGATTAGGTTAGGTTTTGGTTAGGTTAAAGATATTGTTCAATGTTTCTTAATCTTAGTACTTAGCCTAGTAGCCTAGTTAACCTCTGAAGTGCGCATGGGGGTAATTAGACACCTCTCCCTGTGCGCATGTATTTGAGGTGTTTCCGTCACTAAAATATTCATTGTACCATTAATAGCATTAATACTTATCCATATGCGCCTATTATGGGTTGATTATAAAGGTATTAACCTGAAACAACAATAAAACAAGTGAAAACAGCGTTTGGATGGTCAAAATCGGAGATATAGCCCGCGAGTTGTATAATGTATGGGTGAGGCAAGCTGCTTTCCCGCCAATTTCCCCCAAGGCCACTGAGACACAGTCGATCGATACTCTCTCTCTCTCTCTCTCTTGCATTCGCTTGCTATCAGTGATGACCACACCCTCCAACCGGATTTCTAATGTTAGCACGAAAATATACCTCAGAATAAGGGAATAACAGGGAAAATAGGTGATAACTGAAGGAGAGGAGGAAAGTGGGGAAGGAGGGGAGGTAGAGGACTGAGATTTTGCATGGCCCAGGGGCCAAAAAAAAATAAAAATAAAAAAATAATTTGTTTTCGATGTCAAAAGTTGATTTTTTTTTTCATTCACTCTTAAGAGTCTCCCCGCAGTCCGCCGGGGGAACTCTTAAGAGTCTCCCCGCAGTTCCCGGGTTAATAAATAGGCATCTGAAAAACAGTTCTCCCCGCTACACAGGATCTTACCAGAAACACACTAGCCTAGGCCTAAACAATGCAGGATTGCAGGAACTGATGAGAAAATGCATTATAGTCTAGCCTATTACAAAAAAAACATAGGCTAAGGGCTAGGCCCTATGTGACCTAAAATACATATTGATCAACTGTCCTAGTCCTACGGTTTAGGATATAGGCAACAGACTAGGCCGGGCCTACAGTAGTTAACAAGAACGTCAGCCGGCGCTTTGGAAAACGCTTAAGACCAATTTCTCAGATTATTTCAGATAGGCCTATCACCATTCAACCAGTAAAAATAACAAATCAGGGTGTAGCGAGGAGCCTAAATACCACAAGAATCAATAAACCAATAATCAAGGTTCCTTACTGCTGTAAAAACCAAAAGTAGAGCTTATTTATAATTCAACCTGAGAGTTGTGGTTTTGTGGTCATACCTCACTCAGTTTTCTGTTAGATAAAACCAATGCTCCTGTTTTCTGAGCTGTTTCCATGTGAGCCTTGACCCCACTGGATGATTGCTGGCCCATGATGACCCTGTACTGTGTGCTGGTACTGTAATGTGACCAATATTGACGATATTGATGACAGGCGCGGGCTGGCACTCCACCATCAGCTGACTATTTGTAAACAAGGAAAGGAGAGGGTTACCAAATTAAGCTAGCTAGATAGCAAATGTCGAAAATTGCTAGAATAACGGAAAAATATATTCAATATATCTCTAAAATGGCTCAAATCTACAAAATACCGCTATAATTCATGTCGTTACATGTAAAAATTTGCCTCTAGATCGAAATATATACCTCTAGATCTAGCGGGAAAGAAGCTAGATTGGCAACACTGGTAAAGGATTTGGCGACGTCCTAATCCAACTTTCTACAGTACTTGCCGTCTTGTATCCCATTCTTTAGAAGCCATCACACTTTTCTGGCAGTGGGTGTTTTTTTCAAGATGTTTATAAATATGCTGAACTATATATATTGCATTACTAGAACCAAAAAGGGAAGCAATATCCCTGAAAGACGTCCTTAGGTTAGTAAGAGGTTAGCAACATGGTGCCTATGAAAATAAAGATGGCCATTTCTACTTCATGTTGGAATAGTACAGCAACCTTAAGAAATCTTTATTACGTTGCATATTGCACATTTTGAAATAACTTTGCTCCAATTGAGAGTGCGAGATAATTAAATACTAAGAACATTCTTGAGAAAGTATTCACAGTTTTCGCTACAAATTATGTATTTTGAAGTATATAGCCTAATTTGACCTTAGGTTAAGTTTGACTAGCCTACATGTATATACTGTATACACATTTATTGGCAGTAAAAAAAACATATATCTAGCAGAGAATGAATAAAGGACATTTTCGATTTGGTCAAACATGTAGTGGTAAATTATCTTACAGTTTATTTACACAATGGCTGGCCAAAGTGAAGGTTGGAGCCTGGAAGATTTGCCGGACGAATTACTGTTGAAAATATTACTATGTGATGCTGTGAGGGTCCAGGACCTGGCCAGAGTTGCCTCTACTTCCTCCAGGTTCAAGAGAATTGTGGAAACTCAAAACCTATGGCGGATAAAACTGAAGCTGCAGTGAGTGTCGTAACTTCGTAAACTACGATCTTGTTGCCTAGGAAATTCTGTAGGCTTAAGTTTTGGTCTCTGAAATTAGAAGAACACGGAGACCAACGTTGATTAATTTTGGGGTATTCTGCATAATAGCAACTCCTCGATTACGGCCTAACTAGGCCTATTTGTTTGTTGCATTTTTCAGACCAAACTTTTGGAGATAATTTTGAAGGAGACTACCTCACTACCACGACGATATTTGCTTGCTCTACGTGTCGGATTTAATCGTTTAAATGACTCCTTCCCTATAAATGACCCCCTCCCTTTAGATACCCCCCCCCCTTTAAATGACACCCCCGCCCCCCCCCCGGGCCCCCCCTTTAAATGTCCCCCCCCCTTAAATGACCTCCCTTTAAATGTCCCCCCTTTAAATGTCTCCCCCCAATTAAATGTCTCCCCCCAATAAAATGTCCCCCCAATTAAATGTCCCCCTCCCTTTAAATGGCTCCCTCCCTTTAAATGACTCCCTCCCTTTAAATGACTCCCTCCCTTTAAATGACCCCCTCCCTTTAAATGACCCCCTCCCTTTAAATGACTCCCTCCCTTTAAATGACTCCCTCCCTTTAAATGACTCCTTCCTTTTAAATGACTCCTTCCCTTTAAATGACTCCCTCCCTTTAAATGACCCTCCCTTTAAATGACTCCCTCCCTTTAAATGACCCCCTCCCTTTAAATGACCCCCTCCCTTTAAATGACCCCCTCCCTTTAAATGACCTCCTCCTTTTAAATGACCCTTTCCCTTTAAATGAACCCCTCCCTTTAAATGACCCCCTCCCTTTAAATGACCCCCTCCCTTTAAATGACCCCCTCCCTTTAAATGACCCCTCCCTTTAAATAACCCTTTAAATTACTCTTTCTCTCCAAATTTACTTATTTCTGTCATCCCTCCAAAGCTCCTTCCTTTCTCCTAATTTCCTTATGTCTTTCATCCCTCCCTTCTTCCTTCCTTCCTCTCCTAACTTCTTGATTTCTTGATTTCTTGTATCCCTCCCTATTTTCTTCCTCTATCTCCCTCCAAACCTCCTTCCTTTCGGTCAAATTGGATTTTAGGTCACGTATGTGTTTTTTGTATTATAATCCTTATTCTCATCAGTTTTTTCATTAATTAGTGTGTTATAAGGTGTTTTTCCGGTAAATTTCTATAATTGCACCTATACGAGCTAAACAAATTATTATTGTATTTAACAGGAAGGTACAACGAGGTAAGTGATGTGGTATAGGTGGCAATATGCGGAAATGGATTATAAGGGCATTCCGCCCCCCTCTGACAAAAGTCTATCAATCTAGATGTGACACGGATTTACAATGTTTCAGAGAGACATTAGCCTAACCTAAACCTTACCTAACCTAACCTAGTATTATGGGTGGGGGCTGCCGCCCCCACACCCCCGCTGGTTGGGTAAAACGGTAGAAATTCAGTTGGGGTGGAGTGAATAACCGTAGATTTTCGTAAGGGGGTAAGAGGGGGGCAGAATGCCCTTATAATCCATTTCCGCATATTGCCACCTATACCACATCACTTACCTCGTCGTAACTTCCTGTTAAATACAATAATAATTTGTTTAGCTCGTATAGGTGCAATTATAGAATAATACCGTTTTTCCTTCTGGAAACTCATATATACCTATTATTTTGCAATATTAAAACATGCCCCCTAAAACCATATTTTGTTATTACCCTAACCCAGGGGTTCCCAAAGTGGTCGATATCGACCCCCAGGGGTCGATATCGACCATCCAAGGGGTCAATGAATCGCCAGGGGTCGAAAAGGGGTCGATAAATGGCCAGGGGGTCTGTGAATGGCTAGGTGAGGAACGTTTCAGAAGATGTAGACCCATCTCTATGTGAAAAGCTAAAAAGGTGTAAGAATGCTCTGTTCTATTTGGCAGACCTATATTCAAAGTTTTGTCATTGGAAATGAGGTACAGAAATGTATGCAGGGTAAAGATGTTACCATTATTCAGACCAGGACAATTCTACTGGGCTTCCAAGGCAAACTAGGCTTGTTTATGGCTTTGTTTGGGTTAGTGGGATTAACAAAGGGGACATGACAAATGTACTAAAGCTCAGTGATAGCGAAAGAACTCGTACCAATGGTTTCAAATTAGATAAATTTCGTTTCAGAAAAGATATAGGCAAATATTGGTTTGGTAACAGAGTTGTAGATGGGTGGAATGGACTACCAAGTGCTATAGTGGGATTAAAAACGATAGGGAGCTTTAAGATAAAATTGGATAAGCATATGGACGAGAAGGGTTTGGGTGTGAAGGGGGATCAGCAGGGTTGGGCCAATCAGCGCTCTGCAGACCCCCGTAATCCTGCGTTAATCTCTAACCGTTTTGGTAAGATGATCCTCAGGGTATTAGAGTGTTGAGCCTATAATTGGGCTTTGTAATTGGGGTTGTGTGGGACAGGGATCTGCCTTGCTTAGGCCAATCGGCTTTCTGCAGACTCCCATTTTCTTATGTTCTTATGTTCTTATGTTTAAAGCGTCAATGGCACATAGAGATTTTCAGTACTTTTCGAACTTACAATAGTTGGGAGAAAGTGAAAGCATTTTAGATGGTAACATAGAAACATACATAGCACACCTGGACAAATTGATTGAAGACTTTAAAGTGCGCTTTGAAGACTTGGAGAAAATGCAAGTGTCTGAATGGATTCTTACACCATTTGACTTGGAAATACAAAATGCAGACATTGACTCTACTACTACTAATATTAGGATACTAATATAATTCCACATTCTGTATTTATTTTATCATAATTTCTTTTTTCATAACATATTATTCTTATTTATAAATGTTTGGGGGTTGATGAATAATTTGAAATTTCATTAACCCGGCAAGCGCGATAGGCCTCACGGAAGGCTTCCTATAGGGAACGCGATAGGCCTCACGGAAGCAGGACCATAAAAAAAGACTTCCATAAAAAAAAAGGGCCTATCAAAACAAAGGAATTTGTCTCTAGGTGAGATAATTCCCCTCCAGTACTCATCCATGTAAATCTCACCCACCCCCCTCCCCTCCTTCCCCACCTTATTCCCCCCTCCCTCCCCTCCTCAATTATCACCTATTTTTCCTCTTATTATCATCATTTATCGGTTATTTTTCTCCCGCGATAATGTAGCACAAGTGGGTTGCATAAAAGATCGTTATGCAACACCCAGACACCGGCACACACCGCCCCGCTCTCCTCAGTTGACTCCCAGACAGCGAGAGGGGAAGGCTGCCTGTCTCTCTCTCTCGCCTGAGATTATGACCGGGTGGCCAATATCTTCGTTTTTCACCACCCAAATGCTTTTCCCACTTATTTTAGCACTCTTGAAGGTTCATATATACATCATATATGTAAAATAAAAGCATACCGAAAACAAATAATGGTTTATATTGTAAATATAACGAATTCTGTCAGAATCCAGGGCTAGAAATGCACAAATAACTACCCTAGCACCTACTGTCAAATCGCGCTTGTCAGGTTAAGGAGTCAATGAGCTGAAGAGTTTGGGAATCCCTGCCCTAACCTAACCTAACCTGGGGGCTGCCGCCCCCAGACCCCCGCAGGGTTAGTATTGATATAGAATATGACAAAATACTAAAACTACAGTAAAAAAATGAAAAACATTATTTCTCAGCGTATCCAAGATGGCCGCCATCACCCTTATTTAACCCACAAAGTCTAAGGAAAAATAATTTAATATGCAGCGGTAAAGACATATATTGTGGTGACTAATACTCTAATACAAAGCTATTGTATACATTTAGAACATTATATCCCATACGTGACCTAAAATCCAGTTTGTCCTTCCTTTCTCTTATCTCCTAATTTCTTTTACCTTCCCTACTCCCTTCAGTCCTTCTATCTTGCCTCAGAGCCGGGCTCTCTCCCTACTTTATAACTTTCTCTCCATTCCTCTCTTCCTCTCTAATTCCTTTCCTTCCTTTTCTTCTATCAGGATGTTTAACCCCTTCTGTACCGGCGACGGCTTTTGTCATTTTACTCTAGCTATATTTAGAAGATTTTTTTCAGTTTCATAAGGGCCTCCAGCAATTAACAGGCTGCGAACTGTCTCACTAAACCCTTCTTGCTACTACAGATCCTTCTTAAACTACACTCAATCGTCTAAAAAGAGCTAGCATAAACTGAAAAAGACGTCGCCGGTACAGAAGGGGTTAACGAGAGAACTACCGGTAATACCTTCTAACTAATTTCATATCTTCTCTCTCTCTCTCTCTCTCTCTCTTCCAATCTTAAAACCAAATTGTCATAGATTATCACACTGCTCACTCTCCCTCAACAGTTGGCCAAAAGTATGGGAGGAGCTTCCGGCCATCACCACCATAACAGACTGGCAGGAGGAAGTGCAGCAGGCGGTGTGTTTCTCCCGGGAGGTGCTCGAGATGGTGCAAGGCCTCAGTGCCCGACTCCATCACCACGCCCACCTCACCACCACCGTCTACAACGAGATCGACGCCCTGGCCTGCTCCACGCCCAATGCTCTCCTCTATATCATGAGCACGTTGAGGAATATCATTGAAGACGGCCCGGAGTGAGTTACTGAGTTATGATAGTATTTGTTGTTTCTTAGGGATATTATTGAGGGAGTGAAAGCTAGTTTGGCAAGAATGTAGTTACCGGATGTAGCCCATCATGTTCCCGTCTATTTTGACTGCCTTTGGATACAAAAATACATTACCCTAACCAAACAACCTAACCTAACCTTACCTAGTATTATAGATTTATAACTATTTATTTTATTATAAGTATTTATAGATGATTTATGTTGTATGTCGGTAGTGGTACACCCGGTAACTACTGTACATCCTTCCCGCTAGTTTTTATTAATTCATTCATTGGGATATCATTCAGTGAGTAAATACTACAGTAGTTAACCCTTTCTCTGCGGGCTTATTTGCGCTATTTAGGGCATATTAAGGCACTCCTGAATGATTAATCAAGTATCTGCATTAAATTAACTGTATTCTGCCAAAAACTAGGTGAAAATCGCTTCAAAATGACACCAGAACGAGCTTCGTAGGTGGCGGGGTTCACCCGCAGCGTTGCCATAGACATTCGGGAAAACTCGCTAATTATTAGCTCTCGCTCGCTCGGCAACACTGTCGAGACAGCCGCGCGAGACACAGTCTTCCTCAGTGAGCGGCTGGCTGCTCTGAGAGTCGGACGGAGGTCCCTCACGCTCCCGCCCACTGACACTTGATTTCTACGGCTTTTACTGGCTTTTAAAGCCTGTAAATTGCTGTAAATTGCCTATGCGTTCCAGAACGTCACCCGCAGTGAAAGGGTTAATATACTGTATATTCATTCGATGGGAAATCATTGAGTTATTTTCGTGAATTATTAGTTAATTAATTCATTCTGATACAAATAATCCATTTTCTATGTTGGTCAGAAAATCTAGTATCCCTTAACCTCTCCTACATATTTTTCAAACTAGAGGGTCCCTGTGCAGTATACTGTATATATATATATGTTACCTGTACTATTATGTACCGGTACAGTATCTGGAAATTTGCACTATTATATATCTAACCATAATTTTATATGTACAGTACTATCCTGTCTACACATGTACCCCTTATACTTTGTGCAGTTCTGTACGGTATATATATCCATTTGTTCGGTCATGTTTCTCTTGTTTAGCTTCTCAATTGTAAATAGTGCACAAATTATTTCAGAACTAGGCCTATATGATTTTCAGATAAGTTTAATGTAAGTATAGCAACTTGGTACTGCAGGTCTCCCTCACTATCCGATGACCCAATTTACGATGTTATTATAGGTTTTTAGGCGTTTGTGTTTGTGTTTTGGCTGGTCCCAGAATGCATCCCCATTTACCCCATTAATTGCTTTCATTTAATTGGGCGGGTGCCCAACCCCGAAAGGAGTTGAAATAGGGGAGCTATCCCCCCGCCAAAGGCGGCTTTCTAGGGCCTTTCCTAGCTGATGCTGAGAGGATTGGGTTCTAGTCATGTGGTGATGGGCTGGTCTATCCGAGTGAGAACTGAGCGATCTCTGCCATACCCATAGCTTACTCTGACTGTTCCTTTTACTTATATATCTTCTAGATCTCAAGTGGCGGCGTCTTTTCTGTGGATTGACCTCCCTACAGCCAACCTAGAAGTTGGCAGATTGGGAGCCAAGGCATCACATTTTTCCCTTACCCCTCAACTTTCCCTTCATAATTGCTGAGGGGCACAGGGCCTTGGGTGGGGCTTTGGTTTCCCGGGCATTTCCGCACCCTCCTCAGCTCCCTGCCTTGGAGTGGCTTCGGTCACCCGGGCTTTGTTAGTGGTAAGCAGGGAGGGTTCTGTGGGGGCGCTCGGTTACGGCCTTGGCCTTGCTCGGGGCCTTGGGGCTGTTCGGCCAGGCAGCTTGGGAAAAACAACAACAGTATATTATAGATAGCACCAACAAACTTGACAATAATCTTAACCCCTTTAACTTCATATAACTCAAAATTAATGAAAGTAATCGGGCTGACGTTTCTATCATTTGGGAAAAGTCCACCAGGAAATAGGTGTGGATATTTACAGCCAGTTTGCTCGAAGTCCTTTTGAGTTGCAAAGAGGTCAGGGGACGAGATTTTTGTCAAGTTCGTTGGCGCTACGTATAGTACAGTACCGTGCTGATAGTTGTCAGTTTTGAGCGGCTCGTTACAATTCTCAATTTTTATTTACAGTATTTTTTTTATTATTTTAATGAACTCAATCCAATTTTGGAAAAACAAAACAAACTTTAACCAGTTATTTGTCTTGAGCCTCCTTACATTAGTACCCGCAATTAGACTAATTCAATCCAGTTAATTGTTATATAAAATACAGGTCTCCTTTGATATATGTTTGGGTTACGTTCCTGAAAACCCGATCTTAAATGGAAAAATCATATAGCGAACCCTAAAGATAATGGGATAAATGGGGATGCGTTCTCGGACTAGCCAAAACCCAAACACCTAAAAACCAACAATCGTATCGTAAATCGGGGCATCGGATAGTGAGGGAGACCTGTATATTTAATGGTTGGTGGGACACAATTACCGTTTGTGTGACTACCATATTACTGACTTCTCATCGGTATTTTCCACAACTCCACACCAACCAATCACCTTCCTGACGCCAGACATCCCAGACCGGTAGAACTGAGGCCACCGAACCCCCGACACCCTAACCCTCCCCGACCAGACGACCCACTCATCAACAACTACAACGACCCTAACCCTCCACCCCCGGCCAATCCACCCAATCCATCCAACCCGCCCAGTCCTCCCAATCCGTCAGACAATGGGGCCGCCGGGAATGCCACCAACTCAGCTTCGGCCGCCCCCAAGAAAAGCGCACCCAAGCCGCCGCTGCAACCTAAGCCTGTGCAACCACGACCCAATTGGGAGCGGGTCATGAAGCCTCTCTCAAGCAAACACACCAAGAGGTTCTGTCTCCCATCAGCTGTGGGCACTGACTTTCAAGCAAGCATTTTAGTGGCAAATTTTATCCGAGTCACAATACAGTATAAAGAATAATTATTTTGCTTAAGCGTTCCTGCCACATAGCGATTTTGATAAGTTTTTTTGTCTTTTTACTGAGTTCGTCCAAGTTTTGGTTTGTTTATTTTGCAAGTTTTACATTATAATATAAACCACATAAACAGAATCTTTATACAGTAAACCCCCTTATTCTCAGATCCCAAGGCTTTAGTTAACAAAACTTTCAATCCGAACATTGCCTGTATCTTTTGGATAAGTCCAAAGGATCGAAGCATATGTCTGAACATTGGTATTCAATTGGTATTCCTCGCGAGGACAGAGTCCACCTGGCCAGGCTGAGATGCGGACACCATCCAGCTCTCCTGAGCTATCAGAAGAGACTGGATGACTCCGTTGTCGACGCCTGCCCGGGATGTAACACAGCACCCCATACCATTAAACACATCATAGAAGACTGCATTTCACACAACCACTTACGCCAACAACACAATCTACACTCAATGAGAGCTCTGTGGGAAAGCCCGATCGTGGCCATGGCCTTTCTCAGGGACTCGGGGCTGTTCGGCCAGGCAGCTTAGGGAACAACAACAACAACAACAACATTGGTATTCAGTTCGAACATTTACCTCCCTCTTTCAGACGTTGTTTGAAAGTAAGGTATTTGTCCAACACCCAATATCTAGTTTTGGACTAACAGGTTTTTAACACTTCCGGCCTATTTGTCTAATATCGAAAGTATTGCTGTGAAGCAACACAAAATTCTTTAAATGATCTGATAACTGTTATCAAAGTATCGGGGTGGGATAATATTTGCTGCTAAAGCTGGTATCACACGAGAGCTTTTTCACTCAACATTTATCCTCAACACTGGTCTGGCAGCTTATGTGATAAACATTTAAAATATTTTGGTTACTTAAATTCATCTATCATCAGTCAAGTTTCCGATTCCAGTACAAAATACTCCAGAAATGTTGCCAGAATTTTTTTTATCATCAAATGTTGACTATAAAAGCTCTTGTGTGATACCGGCTTAATGTGCTGCCTGTATGCAGTACTAACTATTTAAGTCACCACAGTATCAATGTCACTGAAGTATTTAACACACTTTGTATCTTGTCTACTGTTGATTGTTTGTCAGGCCTGGTTGTGTGTGCAGGTTGTATTGTGAGGTTTGAACTTTTCGTTGTTTGTAATTAAACCCTTAAATCCAGGCTACCATCCACAGATATGCACAATAATTCCAACCATTTATCTTGCCTAGATTCTCATCTGGTGGGAGAGAGACTCACCCACATATATTTGGTGTGACTTTTAACATTTATAACTTACAAACGACTTGACTAATCCAGCTAATATTTCTACCATTTGGGAAGGGTCAGCGTGGGTATGGGTGCAGAAATGTATAGCCCATTTGCTCTAGCCCTTTATTGAGTTACAGAGGTTAGGGGTCAAGATTTCTAGTCTACATATTTGCAAAAGGGTATAGGATAGATGAAGCCACTGACAATGTGATGGAGGGCAGGGTGAAGGGGAAGGGGGACTACCGTACCTTGAATTTATTTTACGTGATATGATACGGCGGTTGGTAGAGCATTTGCCTGCAAACCGTGGGATCGAGGGTTCGAGTCTCGGGCCAGCCAATGCGCTATTTAACCCGTCCAGTACCAGTGACGTCCTTTTCATTTTATTCTGGCTACTATTATGTGACTTTGTTCATCTTAGGAAGGACTTCTGCTAATTAAAAGGCTACTGACTATCTCAATTAATCCTTTTAGCTACTGTATATCCTTCCAAAACTTCATAAAATCGTCTAAATGTAGCTGAAATCATATAATAAAGACATCGCTGGTACAGGAGGGGTTAACAGACGCCAGTGCTGTGGTGGATAGCGCGGTCTAGCAATCTGTGGCAATTGTTCACTGAAGTCCCTAATACATCCGGGCACCCACCCTAGTCCAGCTCTTGAGCAGGGAGTGGATGGTGCTAAAAAATTCATGATGCTAGCTGCACTTGTTATTTAACAGACTTCGACCTATCTCACTTAATCCTTTTAACTACTACAGATACAGTACTTCTTAAACTGCACAAAATCGTCTAAATATAGCTAGAACAAAATTTAAAAGACGGCTCTGGTACAGAAGGAGTTAACACTTGTTTGAGTTATAATGTATTCCATGTTTTTGTTTGGAGTGGCAACACTAGTTGGATGGCTGCACTAAGATAGATTGGCTTGAATTAACTCCTTGTTGATTTTTTTTTTTTTTTTTGGGGGGGGGGGGGAGAAGTTTAACCAGACCACTCAGCTCCCCAAAAGAGCTCCCATAGGGCTGGCCTCCTTGTTGACTTACTATTGTTAAATGTGTTGAGAGTAATTAACACCATTTTTTTTTTTTTTTTTTTTTTTTTTTTTTTTTTTTTTTTTTTTTTTTTTTTTTTTACTAGTAGTTTAACCAGACCATTGAGTCACAAAATAAGATTTTTTTTCTTCTATGTGTATGAAGGAGACAAAAGGCAAAGCTGCCTGTAACAAGTGTCTCCCCCAAAGTTGAAAGCCTGATATTCGCTACTTTAAACTTTTGTGTGTGTTGGAAATAAGTGTGGTGTGCTTGCTTAGTTTAGTGAAATAAATAGGAGGAGGCGGTATTTGTGAGAGCTAGCTGGATTACTCTCTGTGTAGGTGAGACACAAACAGAAACAGTGAGGGAAACCAGACAAATGAAACAGGAGTTCCAGCAACTCCATATCAAATGCCTATGAGGCCTCCCCTCAGGTGGGTACATTCTCCCCATCTAAAAGACCTCCCACATACCAAATAGGGTTAATTAATTATTTAGAAGGAATCAAGTTGACATAATGATACGGTAGTACTAATATTGATGAGCTTGAGTATGATTATCAATCGCCATTGGATTGGATGGTACCGATTCATTGGATTTCGGGGTCAAGACCATCGACTACTGTATTCGAGAACATGTACTCAATCTTTAACTGTCTTGGTGGTATAATGATTAAAGCGTGTAAGTTCTGTATGTGGTGTCCTGAGTTAGAATCCACGGAGGATCGTATGGTTTCATTAATTTCATTAGGAGTTATTGGTGTTAAGAATGATATTTGTTAACATTGACTAAACAACACCATCCACAATCTCACAATCCTTTTATCCCGTGTGCCCAGATTCCCGAATCACTAAGCAACACCATCCACAATCTCACAATCCTTTTCTCCCGTGTGCCCAGATACCAGAACCACTAAGCAACACCATCCACAATTTGGACACACACGAAATTTGGACACAACAAAGAAACCACCACCACAGTCTACAAACAATACATAAGATCAGTTATGGAATACGCAAGCCCGGCCTGGGCTTCTAACCTAGCTGAAACACATCATAAGACCTTACAGACTATTCAAAATAAAACCCTTAAAATCATCACAGGATGCACAGCTACTACACCCACAGATCACCTACATCAAGAAACCAAAGTCCTAAAAGTCAAAGATCATCTAGACATGAGAGGCACTCAATTCCTGGCAGCAGCCTCCACGAATCAACACCACCCACTACACTGCATGGCAACACACCCACAGACACCAAGAAATATCAAAACAACACCCAGCACACGCTATCACACACAAATACTGTCTTCTCTCCCTCCCTGCCCACCCCAAACCAACTTCCGGAAGCACATCCATACTCATATCACTCGCCGTTCCATCCACTCACTCATAGACAACACGCAGCTGCGAGCGCGACCTCCCGAAATCCATCCTTCTGAATCCTCCCTTCCTCGCGAGGACAGAGTCCACCTGGCCAGGCTGAGATGCGGACACCATCCAGCTCTTCTGAGTTATCAGAAGAGACTGGATGACTCCGTCGTCGACACCTGCCCGGGTTGTAACACAGCACCCCATACCATAAAACACATCATAGAAGACTGCATTTCACACAACCACTTACGCCAACAACACAATTTACACTATTTGAGAGCTCTGTGGGAAAGCCCGACCGTGGCCGTGCCCTTCTTCAAGGACTCGGGGCTGTTCGGCCAGGCAGCTTAGGGAACAACAACAACAACAACAACAATCTCACAATCCTTTTCTCCCGTGTGCCCAGATTCCCGAACCACTAAACAACACCATCCACAATCTCACAATCCTTTTCTCCCGTGTGCCCAGATTCCCGAACCACTAAACAACACCATCCACAATCTCACAATCCTTTTCTTCCGTGTGCCCAGATTCCAGAATCTAACAGAGAAGCACTACGCGTGGAAGGTAGAGATCCACGTCCACAAGTGCCTGTGTCAGCGGGAATGGTCCGAGTTTCTGGCCCTCCCTCCCTCGGAACAGTCCCTGGAGCTGGGGGCCATGTTGGTGGCGCGATGGTTCCAGCCACACGCGGCACTCACTGTTAAGAAGGTTAGAGGGCGGTTTTGTGTTTTTTTATTTCATAATATTGTGGGTGGTCGGGGGCCAGGGGAGTGCTGGAGGGACCTTGGTGACCCTGGTCTGTGGGTCTTCTCCTGGGTGACCTAGATGTGTGTGAATTTGTGTTTTGTTTTTGTGTGTTTATTGTTTTCTGTTGTGTTGTGTTGTCCCTATTTGGGCTCTGTCTTGAGTCGGCCACCCTCATTAAAAAAAAAAAAAAATACTAGACGGAATATAAGAGAACTAAGATAGAATATAATTGTTTTGGTAATTTTATCACTTCCTAAGATATAATTTGAACTATAAACCAATAATTTATCTTTGCAAGCACGATAATAAAGACTAAAAATAACGGAGGCGGCTTTTGTTTGACCCCATTTACAGATGAGCTCACGGTTGGACATACTGGCCGAGTCTTGTCGCAGTAAACTAAGCACCCAACACCCAGACCACCCTGCCCTCACCACTACACTCCTCCCACCCTCCACCACACTCAGGGAATCTAAGTGGTCGGTGGACAGGTGCCGACAGATCTTCAAATGTGTCAACCACGTCTTGTATACTCAGGTGACTATCAATATTTATTTGGTTAGTTGAACATTTTCATTATATTTAAGGGGAGATTTCCACTTGAGGGATTTTTTTCTTTACCCCTTTCTCCCTCATGTTTAGCCCCATTGCTTTTGATATTTTAAGACGTTCGCCCCATTAGTTTGGCGTTTTAAAAAACTTTCGCCCCATTTATGTCACTTTTAAGACCGTTCGTGCCATTTAGGTGTCAATTTTTTCCTGGCGAGCGATAGCGAGCCTGTAATTTAAAAGGAACTGGCCTTCGGCCGGGAAATTTTTCTACCGAAAAATGTACAAATTTATCTTGAAAAGGGGTCAAGGGGGTGTAATTTCAAGCTTGATGGAAGTCTAGGAAATACACTAAAAACCTCCCCTTAATGTGGAAGGATGTAAGAGGGAAGAAAAGGGGGAAAGGATGGAAAAGGGAGAAAGAGAGGAAAGAGTGAAATAAAATACATACAGTATGATGATGTCTCCTTTGTTGTAGCTTTCATTGGATATTTATTCAGTTTAGGAAGAACCTCCCCCTGGGAGTAATGGAGCCTTCCCATTTAGTGAAGGTAAAAGATTATGTCCCTCGTGTCCCTGTGGCCACCCTCAGCTATGGGGTATGTGCTGTACATACATACATCAACCACATTGATACCATGATAGAACAATGTTATAGCAGGACTCTATTGTACTAAAGTTCTCTATACATGGCAAAACACAAATGCTACTGCCACTGTGAAGTTACTATTTTCTATGTACTCTATAGATGGCAAAACCCTAACGATACTGCCACTGTGAACTTACTTTATTAGGGCGGGTGCCCGACCCCGAAAGGGGTTGAAATAGGGGAGCTATCCCCCCGCCAAAGGCGGCTTTCTAGGGCCTTTCCTAGCTGATGCTGAGAGGATTGAGTTCTAGTCATGTGGTGATGGGCTGGTCTATCAGAGTGAAAACTGAGCGATCTCTGCCATACCCATAGCTTACTCTGACTGTTCCTTTAACTTATATATTTCTAGATCTCAAGTGACGGCGTCTTTTCCGTGGATTGACCTCCCAATCTACCAAGATTGGAAGCCAAAGCGTCACATTTTCCCCTTGCCCCTCAACTTTCTCTTCATAATTGCTGAGGGGCACAGGGCCCTGGGTGGGGCTTTGGTTTCCCGGGCGTTTCTGCACCCTCCTCAGCTCCCCGCCATGGAGTGGCTTCGGTCACCCAGGCTTTATTGTGGTCGGCAGGGAGGGTTCTGTGGGGGCGCTCGGTTATGGCCTTGGAATTGCTCGGGGCCTTGGGGCTGTTCGGCCAGGCAGCTTGGGGAACAACAACAACAACAACAACAACAACAACTTACTTTATTATATGTCCTCTATAGATGGCAAAACCCAATCGATACTGCCACTTTGAACTTGTCTTACATGCATACATACAAGTTTATAGACCGTTTTGTCCACAGACAATGGCGGCTTTCCAGGTGACCCTGTCAAGGGCTGCCTCTGTTGTCAAGTTCTTATTTTGAGATTGGACCGTAGTACCTGATCCCTCATCATCCTAGGTCTATCCCTATGCGCAGCTCCCCCCAAGTTCACAGTCCGGCATATCTTCACCCAGCACTGATCATCCATTCTCTCCACACCTTACAGTTCAAAATGAGCGGTAACTGCGACGACTACTACAACCTCAAGAACTCCCTGCTGAACGAGGTGCTGGCGTCCCGTAGAGGCATCCCCATCACCCTCAGCATCGTGTACCGGGCCATCTGTCACCGCCTGGGGGTGTTGGTTCAGCCGGTTAACTACCCCTCGCACTTCATTTTGGGCTGGAAACTGACGGGGTGAGTCTGACTGTTTTATTGGAGTTCGGAGGGAGAAAGAGAGGAAAGGAAAAGATGGGAGAAAGAGAGGAAAGGGGAAGAGGGAAGGAAAGTGGGAAGAGAGGAAAAAGAGAGGAAGAGGGGATAAAGAGAGTGCCTTTAGCAGTAGCAGATACGTCACTCGGAAATTGAACCTCATTGGTTACGATACTGCCACTGTGCAAGCTAGAGCCATTTTGTTTGACGACTTGAATGAGTATGAGAAGGAATACAAGAAAATAACATGAAATAACATTATTCTGGCCATTTTATCACTAGGATGACCTAGATGTGTGTTAATTTGTATTTTGTTTTTGTGTGTTCATTGTTTTCTGTTTTGATGTCCCTATTCGGGCTCTGTCTTGAGTCCCCCTGCCACCCCCCCTGGGCCTGAGTATATACATACTGTACATACATATACATCACTTCCAAAGACATAAATTAAACTATGAACCATAATACAGTTCTCCCTCACTATCCGATGCCCCAATTTACTATATTATTATAGGTGTTTGGGTTTTGGCTGTGCCCAGAATGCATCCCCATTTACCCCATTAATTTTAGGGTTTGCTATACGATTTTTCTATTTAAGATCGGGTTTTCAGGAACGTAACCCAATCGTATATCGAGGGAGACCTGTATTATCTTTGCACACACAATAATGTTGACTAAAAGGAAAGGATTCTGCTTTTCTTTAACACCCTAGATAGCTTGGGGTCTCCTGTTGGGGTTGGTTGGTGTGAAGTATGAGAAGGATTTGGACATGCCCTTCCCCTCTGGGTTGGTGTCCTGCCAGGATACAAGTGGTTCCCTCGTGCTGCCTGACCATGCCTCGCAGTGTCGGCCTTCCCCGGAACAGGTGCCGTTGTAAAGGCTTATCCCTCAATACCTTCACCTGACCTGACCTGACCACCTGATGTATCAGAGAGGCTGTGTTATGTTGTTGATTAGCCTCTTCTGTACTGGCAACGTCATTTACATTTTATTCTTGCTATGCTTGGATGATTTTGTGCAGTTTTACACTTACGGTGCGGGCATATTTCTGCTTTATTAAGGCTCATTCATGAACTCCTGAATGATTAAGCAAGTGTCTGAATTAAATTAAATTAAATTTATTCAGCCAAAAACTAGAAGAAAATAGCTTCGAAATGACACTAGAACGAGCTTCGTAGCGCACAGGGTTCATCCGCAGTGCTACCATAGACATCGGAAAATAGCAAATAATTAGCAATGTCGCTCTACATTTGCCTTTGGCAGCTCTGCATATGTCTAGCGAGACATGGCTGGCATCCCTCAGTGCCCCGGCCGCCGAGCTGGAAAGCGGAAGGGGGCCTGCCGTGCTCCCGCTCACTCACACTCGTCTCCACAAGCTTTAAGAGCCTGTAAATTGCTATAAATTGCCATGGGGTTCCTGAACAGTCTGCACAGCCAATGGGTTAAGAAGGATCTGTGGTAGTATAAAGGGTTGAGCGAGATAGTTCCAAGCCTTTTTAATTACTAGAGGTCCTTCCTAAGCTGAATAAAATTTTCTAATAGTTACCAGAATCTAATAAAAAGGATGTCACCGGTACTGAATGAGTTAATTTGGTGAGGCCCCCTAGTGTTAAGTCTGCAGAGTTTATTTTTTGTTGTAGCACTGTTGACGCTGGTGGAAAATGACAAACCATTGTATGTATGTACCTATTTCTGATCTGCCCCCACATTTTCTCAACACATCATTGGTCTCCTAGCCTTACAAGTGGTGTTTGCTCAGAAGGCTAGTATAAAAATTCACATCATCATCATCATCATCATTCTACTGTATGTATGTGTATTTAATTAAGTCTGTAGAGTTTTATTTTCTGTTGTAGCACTGTTGACGTGGGTTGAAAATTAGGTTAAAGCATTGTATGTATGTATATTTATTGTTTTAATATACCGTATGTCTGGTGACAGGAGTGATGAGTACGAGTACATAGATGCGTTCAACAAGGGTCGTCGGCTGAGTGAGAAGGAACTGATTATAGAGATCCCCCTTAATCAATCCCTGGACCGCAACTCCTTCCTCACACCTTGTACGCCACCACAGGTAACGTCACTATGGTCCGTTCATTCTAGGTTGGGCAGAAATCGTAACCTCTAACCTCTGTAACTCAAAAAGGGATAGAACAAATGAGCTGTCAATTTCCAAACCTTTTCCCTGGCCAAGTCTTCCTATTTGGTAGAAAATGAGCTTGATTACTCTAGTCCTTTTTGAGTTACAGAGGTTAGAGGTTACGACCTAGATGTGTGTATTTGTGTTTTGATTTGTTGAGTTTTTGTTTTGCTCTGTCTCAAGTCGGCCACTAAAAAAAATGGGTATATGCCTGAGTACTTTTTTTTTTTTTTTTTTTTTTTTTTTTTTTTTCTATGTGATTGAGGGAGGCAAAAGGCAGAATTGCCTATAGCGAGTGCCTCCCCCATAGTTGAAAGAGATAGCTTTTTTGTAAGTTATTTGGTGGGTTGGTTATAATATGGATGTATGATGTGGTAAATACTCCCCCCCCCCCCCCCCCCCCAGGTTTTCCAGCGCATGATCCGTAACATCATGAATGTGGCCCAGATGCAGGATCACATGTCGGATCATCTGGAACTGTTCTGTCCTGCCACGGAGCTCATGAGTTTACTCACACCTGAAGATCGCAATGTTCTGGAGCTGCTTCTGAGGTATAGTGTCTTTATTATTGTCTTGGTACTGTATTACTATAGCTTATGTATATGGGGGTGTTTTTTTAAGCTTGATGGAGGTCTAGGGAGGAAACAAAAAAATATAATATAAAGATACATAAATGTGCAAATAAATACGCTCATCCCCCCTTAATCCGGTATCACACAAGGTCTTTTACCGTCAACATTCGATGATCAACATTTTTCTGGCAACATTTCTGGAATATTTTGCACTGGTATCAGAAACTAGACTGGTGATTGATCAATTTAGGTGACATAAATGTTATAAATGGTGACCTCATAAGCTCCCAGACCAGTGTTGAGTATAAATGTTGAGGGAAAAAGTGCTTGTGTGATACCGGCTTTAATCTCTACCCTACAGAATCTACTACACGTTGGAGATCCACCACGACCGTATAGTAGCGGGTTGCGAGTCCCTTCTACAAGAGTCCCCCTCCACCATCCTGGAGGAGATGCTGCACGACTCCCGGGAGATCCTGGAGCGTCAGCAGGCCCGAGGATCCGACCCAGTACCCAGGATCACCCCCAAGGCTCCCAGAGTGTCGCAGATCAAGTTTGCTACCGGCTTGGTCATGAGACACCGGAGATACCATTATACTTGTGTTATTTATGGTTGGGATAAGGTTAGTGTCACCCTCTACTCTCCATAGTGATTTTGATAAGTTCTTTTGTCTTTATATTGTGTCGTCCCTGTTTTGGTTTATTTATTTTACAAGTTTTACATTATAATATATATATATATATAGTAGCCTATGTCTTTTCTTTTCTTTAGTTTTTCTATCTATTCAGTCAATGTTGTGAAGGGTCATGCCTGGAAGTAAGGTGGAAGTGGTGGTAGGCTTCGCTGCGTGTCTGCCTGCTGAGACCGAAACCTCTCCAGGAGATCTGGGACCTGGGTTTTTTTATTTGGAGACCTCAAATGGGCCTAGGTCTCTGGGTCTTCTCCTGGCAATCTAGATGTGTGATTTTTTTGTATGCATTTTTGTATGAATAATATATCTAATGTGCCTTCTCTACTGTATACCGGGTACTTTGATATAAAATATATGATTAAAAGCCAACAGTGTATACATGGTGTTATGTTAGAGGTCATCATCATCATCATCATCAATCGGATGCCCCGCTTCCAGAGGAAGCGCCCTAAAATAGGATGGCCATGGTAGAAACTTCCTCCAGGCTCCCAGACATGCCTCCACTGACCAACTCCACAGTGCCATTTCCACTAAATGGATTATGACCATAAGGACTGAAGGAGCCGACCCAGAGCAGTCCCTCACCCGGATGGCAGTTCCACCACTGTTTTGCTATTAATTTTACCCCAGTGGGAACCTGGCTGGGAACATCCCATGCACAGGAATTTTCTGAAGATAGGAACCAGTGGTCCACTGCTCCAGAAGCTGATTGCACCACCACAGTGGCGGGCGGTGGGATCGCCGCATCCCTACGCCAGAATAAAATTGTTAGAATAAAATTTAAGAGACGTCGCTGGTACAGAAAGGGTATTATAATGTTTGTGTCCCCCCTCCCAGGAGTGTACAATGCCCGGAGACTGGGTAAGAAGGATGGGCGTACAGAACCTAAAGCACAAGACATCACAACCCTTCTATAATGTCCTGGTCACTGATGGATCCAACAGGTTAGTAGCATCTAGCATCATTTCATAATTATATACAATATATCTAATTTTTGTCCACCTTTTTTTAAAGTTTAGAATAGAAATAAGAAACATGATTATTATTATTATTATTATTACTTGTACTGTATTAAGGAAAAGCC
Source organism: Paralithodes platypus (assembly GCA_032716605.1). Classification (NCBI taxonomy): domain Eukaryota; kingdom Metazoa; phylum Arthropoda; class Malacostraca; order Decapoda; family Lithodidae; genus Paralithodes; species Paralithodes platypus. The sequence goes on along the minus strand of CM064505.1, from coordinate 1,534,212 downwards.
TCCCAGATAGATTGTTTATATGTGTCCTGTGGTGAGAGTGTTAAATCTCTTGTGCCTCCAGATACGCAGCTCAGGAGAACCTAGAGGTATCCTTGGAGCCGACTCCCGTGGGTCACTCGGATATTGGTAAGTACTTCCACGAGTTCAACGGCACGCACTACCTCCCGAATGACGAACTCAGCCAGCAATACCCCGACGACCACCATGTTAGATGTGGACTGTTACAGGAACGAGGACTGTTGTAGTTACCAGGTGTTGTACCCTGCCAATATTAACCCCTTCAACACGATGACATAATTTTCATCGTACTTTGGTTACCATTAGACAATTTTCTTTAGCTAATAATCTACCTCTAAGACTCATATAGGTAAATACAATCCCTATAAACACTTGGAAAATCGTAGGTCCTTCTTAAGCTGCATAAAAACGTCTAATTGTAGCCAGAATCAAAGGTAAAGAGGCGTCATCGTGCTGAAGGGGTTAAGACGCGTTTTAACTCATTCAGTATCAGTGACATCCTTTTCATTTTAGTTTGGCTACTATTAGATGGTTTTATTCAGTTTAAAATGGGCCTCCAGCAATTAACAGGCTTCGAATTTTGTCACTTCACCATTTTTACTACCACAAGATGATTTTACTCAGTTTAAATTGGGCCTCTAGCAATTAACAGGCTTCGAAGTATCTCACTTCACCATTTTTACTACCACAGATCCTTCTTAAACAAAATCGCCTTAATGTAGCTAAAGTGTAATAAAAAGACGTCGCCGATACATACATACAAGTTTAAAGACCGCTTCATCCACAGAGAGCGTGTTTCTAGTCTCTTTACTGTAGTACCGGTAACATGGCGTAACTTCGGACGGGGAGATAACTTCGGACACTCTAGAAAATATATACAATGAACCACAGTTATGGGATAAATACATGATGTTATGGAAAAACAATTATGTCTACAGTGTTCTTCCATAATTCAGAGTCCTTTTTCCATAACTAGCTTACATACTTTTATCCAGAAATGTCCGAAGTATAGCCCCGTCCGAAGCTAGGTAATTTCACGGTACAGTACAATAAAGACTTGCCACAACACAGCCCCATCATGTCATCATAGTGTAACTTAAAATGAATTAGCCTTTGGCCCGGACATTTTTCTATCAAAAAATTTACAAATTTAGCTTGAAGGGGGTTTTGGGTGGACATTTTTTAGCTTGAATGAAGTCTGAGAAAGCGTTATTGTTAGCCTTGGGGTCAAGCTATAATATATTACTTGAAAATGGCAAAAACAAACAAAATCTTCAATAGTAATTAACCTATAAACGGCGAGCAAGGGGTATTGAACTCGATGCCCATGGGCGAGCATATAGGCTCCATTCAGGCCTATAATCGTCATTTTACGATAAATATCGTTATTACTTATTCATATGAGCCTATTTTACCTTCACTATGAAGATAGTAACCTGTAACAACAATAAAACAAGTGATAATATAATTTTTCTGGTCAAAATCGCGAATATACATGGACCATAGATCAGATGAAGTATTGAGGGATAAGCCTTTGCAACGGCACCTCTTATTTACATTCTACTTTTCCTATTTTTCTGAAGCGTGTATAGAGGGGAGAAAGGGTGTTGGAGAGAGAGGAAGCTGTTGGAGTGGCTTTGTTATGTGTGTTTAGTATGTATAGCATATACAGTATATGTATATATATATAGTATATATATATGTATATATATATGACCAGCCCATTCATGAATTATGGAGCAAATTGAGGCAACCCCTCCCTCCACGAGGCCTCAAGCCACACTGAGCCTACTCCTACACACTCTCGGTTATGTAACACACCCGCTAGGCACGTAAGCACATCCTCCACACAGTTTGCAAATGTTAGCACAAAAATATACCAACGAATTAGGGAATAACAGGGAAAATAGGTGATAATTGAAGGGGGAGGGGAAAGGGAGGAAGGAGGGGATGTGGAGGAGTGATATGAGGTATAGGGGAAAAAAAAAAAAAATTGTTTAGTGCTACTGGGGCCGTTTAAATGTGTTTTTTAGGCCTCCCTCTTAAGAGCTTTGCCGCCCTCGCCCAGTAAAACTTCTTATGAGCTTTCTCGCCGTTGCCGGGTTTAAACAAAATATCTTCTATTTTATTTATTTATTTCAGATATTTATTTATTTTTGTAGCATTATTTTATTGTTTTTCTTTTCTTATGTATTAACTCGCAAAGAGCGGGGCCGTTTCTAACATCTACTACCTGCCAAGCGGGCATTTTACCCTAAACGAGCTTCATTCCATGCTGTTTTTCATGCATAAAGAAGAGCCAGAGCATAACACAATTATGTATCCGTGAAAGGGCGATAATAGAGCTTTCCATTGACACCTGAATCATCCTTGTACGCGAGGCCGTGAGTGTGGAATGTTGCAGTGGGGAGCTTAGTCGCGGCTCTGTGGTCGGGCCGAACGGTCAGAGCCCGCCTATCGTCCTCCCAACGTGTGGACTCTCTCTCAGAGCCAATAATGTGCTCAAAATGCCGCCCATCATATGACGGGTACCGCCACATTGTCCATTGTTCTCTAGCCTGTCATATGACGGGTACCGACAGTTAGGTGTTAAACCTTGGCTATGATAGTCAGAAGGCTCAGGCTACCTAAGCTATATTTATACCACTAAGATATATGAAGCAAAACCAGAACAAGCAAGTCCTTGTTGTAATGTAAGCTTTAATTAAACTAATATGAATTGATTACTAAAACGTCTGAAGATGTAAGCATGTAAGAGTGTTGACTGTAACATAATAACTAATGAAAGTTAACTATTTCTGTATGATGACCTTGAATCTTGGTAACTCTGCCTCTCTATACTTCCTGCCCGGGATGTAACACAGCACTCCATACCTTTAAGCATGGTTCACGCATGCCTTAGTCTGAGCCCGAGTATCCACGAGTACACAGTCGCGGGGACTAGCGTAATGACTCGGGCAGTGTCACAGGAACTCGGGCAATGTCATGGGAGACTCTTGTAGACTCATGGGAACTCGGCTCGGGGAGCCATATTTTCATTCCAGCAGGAAAATATTGGCCCGAGTCATCTCAACATCAAGACACTCCTTCGTAACGCTCAGTGACTCGTGAATACTTGTAGTGACTCGTAACTACTCGTGAAAGACTTGTGAACACTCACGGCAACTCGCGGACAAAACCACGTGGTCAAAAACTGCCCAACTGTCATCACGAGTGTATACGAGTCACTATGAATCATCTCAACATCAAGACACTCGTGGTAACTCTCAGTGACTCGTAGTGACTCGTAACTACCCGTACTCGTACTCGTGGTCCAAAAAGGACCGTTAAAATTAAAATTTTCCCCCACTCAGTACACTCGCAACACACTCGTAGTAACTCATGGAGGACCGTGAGTGCACTCGCCATGCACTCGTGGCTACTCGTTGTGACTCGTGTACACTCGTGGAATTTTGCACACTCGGGCTCATATTTGCCCGAGTGTCCACGACTGTGGACTCGTGGACACTCGGGCTCGGGCACCACTGTTGATGAAATCTAACAACATACTTCCCTGGTAGTGAAAGGGTTAAACCTGGTTATTGATTCATACATTTCTTTCTTCTATCTTACTCCGAGTGTACCGTGTTTGGATTGGTGTGATTAATATTTGCAGTGTTTACTAAATGACTAACGTGCTAAATAACCTGCAAATGTGGAGAGACGATACAATGACTAATTAAATGGGGCGAAGGGTGTTAAAATGGGCTGAATGCCTTAACATCTCAAAACAAATGGGGCTTAACATGAGGGAGAAAGGGGACCAGAAAAACGACCTATCTCCCCTTAATATTTGCAGTGTTTACTAAATGACTAACGTGCTAATTAACCTGCAAATGTGGAGAGACGATTCGCCAAGGGAAATTGTTTAGCTGGTGACTGTGTGGTATTCAGGCGTTCAGTATTTACAACGGGTTATACTCTTAGTTATAATAAGGCGAGAAATTACCGGGTGGATGGGACTCGTTAGCCTTGGTCGGCAACCTGTCTAGGGGAGTAAACCTTATACAAATCCGTACTGCTTACTTAAGGATGAACCAGGTTAGTGGATGGAATAGCCACACAACACTGTAGAAAAATAACGCTAAAAGGATACATAGAAGGCCTCAGAGTCGAACACCACCCTAAATTGAGTGGTCAATCCTGTAAGTCCTTAAGTAAACTGGCACGGGTTGTCCTTCTCACAGGGACTAGGTCTGCTTGGGGGCATTTTGTGTGTGGCCACCCTCAAAGGGGAGTAAGGCGTCCGGCAATAGATAGATAGATAGAGATATTTCATCCGTTGAAGCTTGTAAATAAGTATATATTTTATTGTCTGTGAGACCAAAATTACGTTTATTTCAACCATTTTCAACAATACAGAGAATTGATAGACGTTTCTGATGTTGAATCTAGCATTCACAAATAATTTTTGTATTCCTAAATGCCAAAGTCAAGTGAAGCGTATTATCATAATAGCCCCTCAACTTTCCCTTCATAATTGTCAAGGGGCATATGGCCTTGGGTGGGGCTTCGGTGTCCCGGGCGTTTCCGCACCCTCCTCAGCTCGTCGCCTGAGAGCGGCTTTGGTCACCTGGGCTTTCTTAGTGGTAAGCAGGGAGGGTTCTGTGGGGGCGCTCGGTTATGTCCTTGGCCTTGCTCGAGACCTTGGGGCTGTTCGGTTAGACAGCCTGGGGAACAACAACATCATAATAACCATTGAGATACAGTATGTCTATCAACACTGGAGTGTCCAAATTGGTTGCGAAAATGCCATATCAAACTGACTATAGGTATAAAAAGATGCCATTTAATGAATAATGTTTATTACTTAGCTCATGGAAGAAATTGAAATTTAATTTTTGTTTAAATTGAAATAGTTTATTCAGCCCATGAACATTATAATACAAAGTAATATTATCTTAGTACAGTACATAATTGGCTGTGCCTTATTGAGAGTTGCCTCTCTTATAAAGACACCTGAATTAGTTAAACTCGAATAATAGGATAGCCCCATTATTTGACATTAGAAAATTTAAACAGTATTCCTGGCAATTACATAATAGTGATATATTATATACACATTTATATACAGTACTTTGTTTCAACCTTTACATTCATATAAATACTCAAACTATGTATCATACAGATACATATACATACAAACATAATTATACCGAATATAATCATACACAATTTACTATCAAGCAGTCAATTCGCTCAATCCGCAGAGTTTCGGTATATTACTTAGGTTTATTAGAGGCTTAAGAGTTAAATGTATAAGTCAATTTGCAAATAATGTTGTGCATATACTCAGTATAGATTTTTTAATATTTTGTTGAACCAGAAACCTGGAGTTGGTGGATTTCAAAAGCTACACTTGATTGTTGTTGTTGTTGTTGTTGTTGTTGTTGTTGTTGTTGTTGTTGTTGTTGTTGTTGTTGTTCCCCAAGCTGCCTGGCCGAACAGCCCCAAGGCCCCGAGCAAGGCCAAGGCTTGATTGTAATCAGAGGATGCCAATTTTGTTTTAGTCTAGCTGCCTGCAGATAAATTAGTCAGCTTAAGAAGAACCTCTAGATAACAAAGGTTGAAGAATAGCTGAACTAACCCTCTAACTACGACATGTTTTTCCTAAGCTGAATAAAATTTTCAGTAAGTATATTATGCCAAAAATTGGCATATTATTGTCCTCCATTGGACAGTTAGCCACATGAAGTTCTGTTCCTCTCTGTGATCTTATACAGGTCTCTCTCGATATACGATTGGTTTTCATTCCTGAAAACTCAAACTTGAATAGAAAAATCATATAGCGAACTCTAAAATTTATGGGGTAGATGGGGATGCGTTCTAGGACCAGCCAAAACACAAACACAAACACCTAAAAACCTATAATAATATCATAAATCGGGGCATCGGATAGTGAGGGAGACTTGTACAATCGCGCTAAGAAGTCATGACTCGCTTTTTCTAAGGATCGGACAATAGTTCCCAAATCTGGCTACCGCTGGCAACTCTCCACTGCCCCTCGGAGCCCGGTCGTTTCCAAATTTTAAACTATAGGTCTTTGGATATTCCCAATAATTGGCCTACTTAGAAAATTAACCTATTTATGCCCTCCAATTTTGAAAGTAATGTTTGTTTACAATTTCTTTATAGAATAATGAGAGTAATTAATTTACATGCGCTATCTAGCATGTTGCACTCCCAGGCCCGTAGGAACGGTAGGATATTCAGCGACCGAGTCAGTCATTGTCAGGATATGAGGGGGGTGTATCTCTTTGCGTTTATATTCACCTTTGTCCTTTTACACTTGCCTTTCCATCTTCCGTTTTTATATGGGTCTCCCTATGGGTTAATATATATTCTAAAAGTGAAAATTCATCGTTTGTCTATACAAATTACAAGCTGTTCTCGAGTATTCAAGCTTTCTTCCAAATTATACTGGAGACCGCTTGTTTTTCAGGCAGACTGTTGTAACTTGTCCCACATAGAGAATAAAATGTGGAAAAAACAATTGTTATATGTTTATTTATGTGATTTATTGACACTTATGGTTTGAATATTAGTTTTATCTGTTGGTTTTAATTTTATGAGATACTTTTCTCCCAGTATTGTTGGTTTAAAAAGTAATACAAGCATTAAGAAACTTGCTCCACATTTTAATCCTGAATCTAGTGAGCGAAATACTACGAATTTCAATTTTTTTCGTTCGGGTTAGTCTAAACTTTCGTATTATTTGGTTTGCTCTCACATAATGTGATAAATATATTGCAACAATACTTGTATATCATGTGTTTGGTATTGTTTCCTTCAATACAGTTTTCCCCGGTGTGTAATATATGAATATAGTAGAGCCTCAATAGTTGCCAGATAGCACTTTCTGAACAAAAGGTACTGGGAATCGAGTCATGACTTCTTAGCGCGATTGTACATGGAAATATTGCGCATGATTGAATTACGAATGTAGTTTCTGATACAGTGGTTAACTTATCTGACTATACTCTGTTTCATTTCAACTGACGGTAAATTGCAAAGTTCCCATCAAGATTGCTCTGTTATTTTGGAGTTTTTATATTGAAATAGGGTGCTAAGTATATAAACTTGGTCTAATTATGATTCAGAGACATAGTAGTTTCATAATTTTCCATCAAGTATCGAGAAATAAGGTGCCAAGGGATTCAATTTACCGTCAGTTGAAAAGAAACAGCCTACTGTATAGTCAACTGATAATAATAAGAAACCACACTCTCAATTCATTCATACTAACTTTACCGTCAAACAAAAGTTCACGACGAGGAACAGAATTTATGTGGGCAACTGTACATAATAACTCCAATATATCCTTGCCCCTCAACTTTCCCTTCATAATTGTTAAGGGGCACAGGGCCCTGAGTGGGACTTTGGTGTCCCGGGCGTTTCCTCACCCTCCTCAACCCCTCGCCTGGGAGCGGCTTCGGTCACTGTGGCTTTCTTAGTGGTATAGCTGGGAGGGTTCTGTGGGGCGCTTGGTTATGGCCTTAGCCTTGCTCGGGACCTTGGGGCTGTTCGGTCAGACAACAACAACAACAACAACTCCAATATACCCCTGTAGTAAATATAATAAGACTGTTAGAAGTGTTGAGGAGGAGCAAAACCAGACTTACAGTATATGCTCGTCTGTACAAAACATTTAGCCCTTTCGAGATCCGATTACACATTTCTTTTCTGTTTTCTGGCTGTTATTAGACAATTTTGTTCAGATTAGGAAGGGTATATGGAAGTCGGAGGGTAAATTGAGATGGTCTTTCCCCACAGATCCTTCCTAAGCTGTATAAAATCGTCTAATGATAACCAGAAGATAATGTCAAAATGCGTCATAATCTTCAAAGGGTTAAGGAACACAGAACCAGAGTAGAACAAGCACTAATATTATCAGACGAGTTAAGCCGGTATCACACGAGCGCTTTTTCCCTCAACATTGGTCTGGCAGCTTATGAGGTCAACATTTACAATATTTTGGTTACCTAAATTCATCTACTGTCAGTCTAGTTTCCGATACCAGTGCAAAATATTCCAGAAATGTTGCCAGAATAATGTTGATCATCGAATGTGACTACAGTATAAAAGCTCTCGTATGATACCGGCTTTAGAGTGACTCGTGTGTGAGGAGTCTACCTAACTTATAGTCTGTTCATTGTACAGTGAAAGTCCTTTAATTCGGAGGCCGATGCCTCGGAATGCCCGATGGTTCGGAACTTTTTTGCCAGGATATTTTTTAGCTTTTTTCCACATAAAATTGCCAAAAAAAACATGAAAAAATAGAAAAAAAGACAGAAAATTGCCGAAAGCAACGTGCCGTATTATCCAATTCATCACCCACGCCAACTTTCCGTATGTCACGGATGTTCCGAGCCGGCGGTGGGCTAGATTGATTACCTGTACTCTGTGTCTCGGTGATTTGCTCATTTACAGCCTTATCACTGCACCATTATGGCACCAAAGAAACCACCAATGAAACCAACTTCCAAGGGCAAGAGGAGCCATGTAACACTCAATATAGCTCAGAAATTAGCTATATTGAAGCGACTTGAGCAGGGTGCACAGCTTTTATTTGGTGTTTACGAACATTATAGGGTACATGCCTGATGGTTCGGAAAATCTACTAATTCGGAAGGTCGGAACCCCCCTGCCTTCCGGATTAAAATACTTTCACTGTACTTAGGCCAGAAATCTTTACTTTACTTGGTTTCATTTCATGGTAAATTGAATCCCTTAGCAACTGATTTCACGATAACTAACGGAAAAATAAGAAACTACCATGTCTCTGGCCCAGAGAGCCGGTGGATATGAGGGGTCATGCCTGGATGTGAGTAGGGCGGGCATTGTGGTGTTAAAGCTTCTCTACGTGTCTGCCTGCTGAGACCAGAACCTCTCCGGGAGGTCTGGGACCTAGGAATCTTGCTGGGGACCTCAAATGGGCCTGTGTCTCTGAGTCATCTCCTGGGCAACATAGATGTGTGTGTGTGTTGTTGTGTTGTTCCTGTTCGGGCTCTGTCTCGAGTCGGCCACCCCCAGCTATGGGGTATGTGCCCGAGTCTATACATACATACATTTATTTATGTATTAGTTTAACCAGACTATTGAATCACAAAATGACTCTTCATAGGCTGGCTGATATAATGATAATAATGATGGACAGAGGAAAAGTTAATCTACATTTTCCTTAATATCTTGAATTTGGTGATTCCTGTGCGTGTTGTCTTCTGGTTCTGTGTTGTGTTATAACACAGAGGTAATGGTATGTTGTCAGTGGTCTAGCCTACAGTATATTACAGTAAGCTACAGTGTAATAAGTAACACCCCGTTCTTAACATTAATCATCAATTACAAACCCCAATGTACTTGAGTCAACTAATGAAAGCATATGGTCCTCCCGGGATTCGAACTCGGGACACCACACCCAGAACATAAGCACACTAAACCATTACACCACCAACACAGTAATGTAATGTAATGTTTAAGAGGCTTCAGATGTTGGAGTGTACAGTATATTGTATAAACTGTTTTGGGTACATTAATCTAAGTTTTTAATATGTTTGTATCTAACTCCTTGTACAATGTTGTACAGTGTTCAGTGTGAACAGTTTGGCTCACAGGTGTGACATGTATAAAGATTTATAATTATTACATTCTTTTATATTATCCACACACTTTTCTTTAGCGAGACATAAGTAAGACATTTGATAACATTAGTTATAAGTTAAGGAAAGGAGAACAAAAGAGGGAAGAGTCAGTGAAAGATGCAAATGGAGAGTTGCTAGTAAAAGGTGTGCAAATGAGGAAAAGATATGTTGGGTATTTTGATTCTTTGCTAAATGTAAGAGATCTAAAATTTAGATCACATAAAAACCAACCAAAATGGATGACAAATATATTATTAGATCTCTCTCTCTCTCTCTCTCTCTCTCTCTCTCTCTCTCTCTCTCTCTCTCTCTCTCTCTCTCTCTCTCTCTCTCTCTCTCTCTCTCTCTCTCTCTCTCTCTCTCTCTCTCTCTCTCTCTCTCTCTCTCTCTCTCTCTCTCTCTCTCTCTCTCTCTCTCTCTCTCTCTCTCTCTCTCTCTCTCTCTCTCTCTCTCTCTCTCTCTCTCTCTCTCTCTCTCTCTCTCTCTCTCTCTCTCTCTCTCTTATTACCATCATCATCATTACTGTGCTCTTCCACTTCATCCTCTTGTCTAGCAATCGGGAGAAAACATGGAGGTATGAAGAGAGGAGGGAGCGTGTGTGAAGGTCTGGGTGAAGCCGATCTTGAAAGTCCCACAGCCATTGTTGCCAATTTACCGACTTTCTTGCTTGATCTAGAGGTATTTACTTCGATCTGGAGGCATATTTTTACATCGAGTGATGTGAATTCTAGCAATATTCTGGAGATTTGAGCCATTTTAGAGCGATAATGTAGAAATTGTTGCATTGTTCTAGCAATTTTCGGCATATAATTACTATCGAGCAGACTTGATTGGGTAATGTTATCCCAGGATCTTTACTGGATTTGACTGGCTATTTCGTGGACTCGATCTCAACTGGGTAGGAAAGGAATTTATACATAAACTCACACAAACATGCAGGGGTGTAAGGACAACACAGCAGGACATTTATAGTTATTATAATCAGTAAAGTAATATATACGATATGGCTTATTTGGCTAATTGTCCACACACTGAACGACATAAACATAATACATACAATCGGTGCCACTTACCCTACAGGTGGCGATCTCTATAACAGATGACATAATATGGACATGGAAATATACAGATATGACCCATAACTGAGGTGGATTGTAAATATAGATAAGACGGGGTTTATGCTCTTTTAAAACAATAATAATAGTACACAATTAATGCACTGAGGGTCTCTTGATATTATTAGACTTTATCACAGATATAATTATATGAATCATAAAAAGCGCACTTGGGAGTCTTGGCACATAGGTACAATAGGTCATGAAAGCTCTTCTAGAACGAGTTAGCATGAATGGAATATATAACACAGAACATTACTCCTCCATTCACGTGCCCAGGTCAGATCAGGTGAAGGTATTGAGGGATAAGCCTTTACAAGTTACAACGGCACCTCGTAGCTACTTTCTACATTTCCTATTTTCTGAAGAGTGTAGATAGGGGAGAAGGGGTGTTGGAGAGGGAGGAAGCTGTTGAAATGGCTTTGTTATTTGTGTTATTAGTCTGTATACGTCGTTGAGGTGTCCCCCGACTGGGTGCAAGCATGTGAAACACGCTAGGACGTACTATCACACCCACTAAAAAGTCCGCCTTGGCTGGCATCGAACCCAGGTCAAGCAGATTCACACGTGATCGTGCTCTCCACTCGACCACCGCGGCTCTCATCACCAGCATCCTCCTTCTTCTAATTCAGCTTCTATTTTTCCTATAGCTTACAACATAATTCTTCTTCTTCTCTTCCTCTTCAGAGCCTTACTCCTTCATTCACGTATCCACCATCATCATCAGTATCATCACCAGCGTCCTTTTATTCTTCTTTTCCAGCTTCTTCTCTTCTTCATGCAGATCACAACATAATTCTTCTTCTCGTTGTTCTAGTTCTTCTTGTTCTTGATCTTTTTCTCCTCTACCTCCTCTACTCGAGCCTTACTCCTCCATTCACGTGTCCATCCTCCTCCTCCTCCACCTCCTCCTCCACCTCCTCCTGTTGTCTAGCGAACTGAAGGAAGACCTGCTCCAGCGTGGTCTGACTCAGGGCGTACTCCTCCACCAGGTCTGAGTTTTTGGCTGCAGAACACATCATCATCACATTATTATTATTATTATTATTATTATTATTATTATTATTATTATTATTATTATTATTATTATAATTATTATTATTATTATTCCTCTTCTCTCCAACACTAACATATTCTCTAACAATCACACCTCACACTATCTCCAACAATCACATCTCAAATCATTACACCTCTATACTCTCACCAACAATAACGCCTCTATAACCCACTTTCCTCTTCTCTTCAACACTAACATCTCTAATAATCACACCTCTGCTCTCACCAACAATAACATCTCTATAACCCACTTTTCTCTTCTCTATAACAATAACATATTCACTAACAATCACACCTCACATTTATATCTATATAATCACATCTTATTTATATAATCACATCTTCTCCAATAATCACACAACCACTTCTCACCAACAACAATAATCTTTCTCTCTGTAACCCACCTTCCTCTAAGACCTGGAAGCACCTGGCTAGACTGGTAACGTCCCTCTGAGGCACCTTGTACATCAGCCTCTCACCAAACTCCTCATCCAGCAAGGCGTTCGGGAAGGTCTCGCGGATGGTGTTCTGGATCTTGGCTTTGGTGTTCTCTAGTCTGGGGAAAGAATATGATAAGTTGCGATAGATATATAGATTAGATAGTTGTTGTTGTTGTTGTTGCTGTTCCTCAAGCTGCCTGGCCGAACAGCCCCAAGGCCCCAAGCAAGGCCAAGGCCATAACCGAGCGCCCCCACAGAACCCTCCCCGCTTACCACAATAAAGCCTGGGTGACCGAAGCCACTCCATGGCGGGGAGCTGAGGAGGGCGCGGAAACGCCCGGGAAACCAAAGCCCCACCCAGGGCCCTGTGCCCCTCAGCAATTATGAAGAGAAAGTTGAGGGGCAAAGGAAAAATGTGACGCTTTGGCTTCCAATCTTGGTAGATTGGGAGGTCAATCCATGGAAGAGACGCCGTCACTTGAGATCTAAGAAATATATAAGTAAAAGGATCAGTCAGAATAAGCTATGGGTATGACAGAGATCGCTCAGTTCTCACTCTGATAGACCAGCCCATCACCAAGATTAGATTAGATAGTAAGATAGATAGATAGACGGACAGACAGACAGACAGATAGAGAGAGAGAGAGAGAGAGACGTTAGTGAGGTGTTGTCTGAGCTACTAACCTGATCTTATAGGTGGCCCAGAACCCAAAAACTAAACATGCATTTTCATTTATATGTGTATGATGGAGACAAAAGGCAAAGGTGCCTGTAACAAGTGTGTCCAAAGTGTATTGGAAGGTGTGGTGTGCTTGTTTAGTGTAGTGAAATGAATAGGAGGAGGAGGTGTTTGTGAGAGCATGCTGTATTACTCTCTCTGCAGTTGAGACACAAACAGAAACAGTGAGGGAAACCAGACAAATGGAACAGAAGTTCCAGCAACTCTTTATCACACATCTATGAGGCCTTCCCTGGGTAGTTCCCTTCTCGATTGGTGTCTACAATCTCCCCCAAATTACTCTCCATTTGGTGGGTTAGTTTGGGTGGAGTGTTCGTTGGAGAGACAGACGTTATAGTGAAGTCTTGCCTGAGCTACTAACCTGATCTTATAGGTGACCCAGAATGCAACAAACTGTACATGCACAGTATGCACTTACTCTCCATCAGGTGAATTAGAGTGTTGGTTGGAGAGAGATACGTTAGTAAAGTGTTGTCTGAGCTTCACTTCCAGACTGTACCCTCCGCCATATTTGTTCTTCAGGTGCTGGATGGGACCAATACATCTGTCAGGGTGGAGAGAAAGGGATAAGAAAATGAAAGATCCTCAGTACACGTGAAAGCCTTTCTATTCAAGTTTTGATCAGAGGTGGGTCACATATTTTGAGTGTGAATTTACACTGACTAGCCATAATATCAAGGAAATTAGTGGTGGATGGGGAAAGGATAAATACACTGTAATTGAACTATGGGTACCATCAACGACAACAGTTCGTTCCCCCCAACCTGCCACTGTGTAAATCCGAATCACCTTGTAGGAATTGTTTTTTTTTGGTCAGTGAAAATAGGTTAGCCTAAACAGAATCGGATGCGGAAATACCTTGAGCCGACCAGGCCAAGTGGGATATCTCTATTGGTCTAACTGGTATAGTGTCTGCCTCGCAACTCAAGGGTCGAGGGTTCAAGCCCCCACCAGGGCGCTTAATATTTTCGGGAGGCTATTCCCGCATCTAACGAAGTTTAGGTGTGCTGGTAAAAATTGTTCAGATGGTTGAGAGTAAGATCGGAGCTCCATAAATCCTCTTTCGGGTATGGTGTAAAAACCAATTCCTACAACCTGGGGGTCGCCATACTAAGGGTTCAGTTCTCTGCAATTCATGCGGGAACTGGACCCACTTCACCTGCACAACACTTGCCTCCATGAAACACTACACAAACACTTGGACCTGTTCCTCATGCCCCTCCCTCTCCCAGTCAAATCCCTCACCTAAAACCCGTCCACCTCTCCTCCCCAACCCACCTAACCTTCCCATATCATCCACTCCCCCCCCTAAAACCCGTCCACCTCTCCTCCCTAACCCACCTAACCTTCCCATACCATCCACATCCTCAACTCAACACACCACACCCCATCCTAATCCATTCCAACCCCCATCTCCTGCTCCCCAATCCCCCCCCCCACCTCACCCATCCCAACCCCCAGCCCCTCCCTCACCCCCCCCCCCCCTCACCCCCCCCACCCCCACCCCCACCCCCACCCCATCCTTGTGCAGCAGCACCCAACATACATCATGCACATAACATTAATATTCTTCAACTGAACATAGATGGCATCAACACAAAGAAACACGAACTCTCACACTTCATCAAACAACACAACATACACATTGCCATCTTACAAGAAACAAAACTCCGCACAACACAAAAAACACCCACATTTCATAATTTCACCACCATCAGACAAGACCGGGCTGTCGGCGGGGGCGGTGGACTCATCACCCTGGTACACAAAGAAATATCATACATAGTAACCAGTGTACAAACCAAATCCCTCCTCCCCCCAAATGATAACACAACAGAAATACAGTCAATTAAAATACGCACTGGCAACAACTCCAACATAACCATCATAAACACATACATCCCTCCCCAAACATCCCCTACAGTACCAAATGAATACAGACCACACTTACAACACATCACAAACACCCCACACACCCCACACATCATCCTGGGTGGTGACTTCAACGCCAAGACGTCGGCCTGGTTTGTCGACAACCCCGACACAGACAGAGGGCTGGTACTACAAAACCAAACCGATAACCTCATCATCCTTAACGACATCCATCAACATACCCATATTCCTCACCAAGCCCTCTATAACCCATCATCTCCAGACATCACCTTTTGCTCCCCAGAACTCGCCCCCACAACATCCTGGAGGGTGGTCAGAACCTTAGGCTCTGACCACCTCCCGATCATTATCACCACCAAAACCAGACTCACCCTAGCTAGCCACAAACACATACACCAATTATAAAAGAGCTAACTGGGAAGCATACACAAATGAGACAGAACAACACTTCACAACTCTAACAGTACACCCATCACTAACATCAACAATGCTGTACACATACTCAATAAAACTATCCAAAACGCTGACAAGAAACACATTCCAAGAGGTAACAGAAAAAGACACAACCCCAACTTCACACCAGAAATTCAAAACCTCATCAGACACCGCGACATACTGAAACACTCCCCAGCACCCCACACACAAGACATCACACAACAAATTCAAGCACTCAACACCCAAACTAACAACAAAATACAAGAACAACAAAAACTAAATTGGAATAACTTCATACAAACACTTGATCACAAAACAAACCCCAAAAAACTCTACAAAACACTAAACAGCATCACACTTTCCAACAGCAACACAACACAATCACATGCTGCAATCACAACAACAGACTCTACTCCTTCATGTAAACAACAAACAAACACTCTCATCAATCACTTCTCACATGTCAGCCACCTAAAACCTCACAAAGACGACCGACGTGTCATCCGACGTAAGAGACAATTCCCCACAGACCCTGACTATACACCCTTCACCAATCACCAGACAAAGCATATCATCAACAATCTCAAGCACTCACCCGCCTGTGGCCTAGACAACATAAGCAACATACACCTCAGACACCTGGGACCACAAGGCATACAAGCACTTACTAACATATCAAACTACAGCTATTCACACAACACAATACCAGACATTTGGAAGCATGGTATCATCATCACATTCCCCAAACCCAACAAAGACCCCACGCTACCCTCCTCGCACCGCTCCATCACACTCCTTTGCTCCCCCTCCAAAGTCATGGAATGCCTAGTATTACAACTAATTACACCTGACCTACCCCTAGCTCCAACACAACATGGCTTTAGGCCACTGCACTCCACAAACACTCTTCTCACAGACCTTACACAAAGAGCTTTCGACGGCATCAACTCAGCTAGACCACCACAGATCACTATTAGCCACACTCGACATTAGTAAAGCCTTCGATGCCATCCCCCGCCACAACCTAACAAACAAAATCTACAACACAAACATGCACAACAACACAAAAAGGTGGCTGGCCAACTTCCTAGCAGGCAGATGTGCACACATATCTTTTGCCGGTCAGTCATCTAAAATTAGAAACTTTCCAAACGGAGTCCCACAAGGATCCGTCCTATCGCCTGCACTCTTCAATCTGTACATGCACGATATAACTACACCCAATACGCCCCAAATAAACTTAGCCTCCTATGCAGATGACATAACACTCACATGCACACACCATGACCCAAAAAGAGCAACAGATCTCCTTCAACCCTATCTCAACACACTACATGGCTGGTGCACTACAAACAGACTTAATCTAGCCCCAGCCAAATCCACCGCAACCCTTCTCACAAGTTGGACAGGAGAACACGAATACATCCCTCAACTCACCATAAACAACACACCCCTAACACACAGCCCGTAGCCTAGTAGGTAGAGCTCTCGTCTCACACACGAGGGGTTGGGGGTTCAATCCCCGGCCGGGCGGAGACAAATTGGGCTTGTCTCCTTTCATGTGTTAGCCTCAGTTCACCTAGCTGTAAATAGGTACCTGGAATAAGTGGACGACGTTGTGACGTCCCATCTGGGGTTGGCAAAAATGGTACAAGGCGAGATGGGTCACCTAAGCTGATGGCTACCTAAGCCTTCGGGCGAGACGGTACCGTCTATAGTGAGAATGGTACCATACAGATCCACCCTAAGCCTTCGTTTCCGATGTCGCCAATTGGCTAAATACAGACTACACACACATCCACAGCCATTCCAACAGTACATAAAACACTTAACATGCATTTCACGCAATACATTCCCAGTTAAGGAGGCGCGATAATAATGAGCTTAGCTCGCATTGCGTGGATTCCCCTTGACGAACAAGTAACTGAGTAACTGAGTAACATACACACACACCCAAAATCCTAGGAGTAACATATGATACTCATATGACATTCAAACAGCACACCACAAACATTAAAAAGAAACTGACACCCAGACTTAACGCCCTCAGGTCACTTGCTCACACAAAATTTGGACACAACAAAGAAACTACCACCACAGTATATAAACAATACATAAGATCAGTGATGGAATACGCAAGCCCAGCCTGGGCTTCTAACCTAGCTGAAACACATCATAAGACCTTACAGACTATTCAAAACAAAGCCCTGAAGATCATTACAGGCTGCACAGCTACTGCACCCACAGATCACCTACATCAAGAAACCAAAATCCTCAAAGTCAAAGACCATCTGGACATGAGAGGCACTCAATTCCTGGCAGCAGCCTCCACGAACCAAGACCACCCACTAAACTACATGGCAACACACCCACAGACACCAAGAAATATCAAAACAACACCCAGCACACGGTATCACACACAATTATTGTCCTCTCTCCCTCCCTGCCCACCCCGAACCAACTTCCAGAAGCACATCCATACTCATATCTCTCACCGATCCATCCACTCACTCACAGACAACACGCAGCTGCATGCACGACCTCCCGAAATCCATCCTTCCGAATCCTCCCTTCCTCGCGAGGACAGAGTCCACCTGGCCAGGCTGAGATGCGGACACCATCCAGCTCTCCTGAGCTATCCGAAGAGACTGGATGACTCCGTTGTCGACGTCTGCCCGGGATGTAACACAGCACCCCATACCATTAAACACATCATAGAAGACTGCATTTCACACAACCACTTACGCCAACAACACAATCTACACTCAATGAGAGCTCTGTGGGAAAGCCCGATTGTGGCCATGGCCTTCCTCAGGGACTCGGGGCTGTTCGGCCAGGCAGCTTAGGGAACAACAACAACAACCTGGGGGTTGAAGAACGAAGCATTTATTTGGTGTAAATGGCACTTCTTTCAGATGCTTCGTTTGTCGACCCCCAGGTGTTTCGGATTCACTCAGTGGCTGGTTGGGGGAACAAACTTTTGTCGTTGATAGTACGGTTGGCCAAATAAGTCGTGTCTCCGCTGTCATTACGTTTTGCTCGCTCTGTGCTGTATTAATGTCTGTCAAATGCTGAATAGGGTGTGTAAAGATAGGAACATGTATGTATATCTCACTCGAAACTATGAACTAATGCTTAGCTAGTACTGATACCAATTATTGATCGAAATATACTTGGTGCAGCGACATCACTTATTTAGCCGAGTGTACAGTATAAAGGCTTGTATTTTACCTCATGCCTCCCTTCACAAGAATACCGATGTTTGAGCAGAGAGCATCAGCCTCCTCCATAGAGTGGGTGGTTAGGATGGCACTTCTCTCACCCTGGAGGACAAACAAGGATACAACAGTTATAGTCTATTCGCTGTAAGTAGGCAAGAAATCATGACCTCTAACTTTTGTAACTCAAAGAGGGCTAGAGCAAATTGGCTGTAAATTTCCACATCTATTCACTCACCGACTCTTCCCAAGTGATGAAAATATTAGCTTGATTACTCTAGTCGTTTTTGAGTTACAGAGGTTAAGGGTCACGATTTCTGGCCTACTTACAGTGAATAGACTATAATATTAACTTATAAAGATAGAGAAGATAAACCCACCTAGAATGACGGGAGTATAGAGGTCCACAAGCATTGTTTTGATTTGGGTTCCAGACCATTTTATTGATATGTTACATTGATTAGCTGATTGATTGATTGATTGATTAATTATTTGATTGACTAATTTATTGATTGATTGATACATTAATTGGCTATCTGATTAATTGATTGATTGATACATTAATTAGATGACTGTTTGATTGATTGATTGATTGGTAAAGATAGAAAATAATAACCCACCTTGAATGACGCGAGTATAGAGTTCCACAAGAATCTTTTTGACTTGGGGTCCATTCCAGTTGAGGGTTCGTCCAGAAGAACTAGTTGGGGCCGGCCTGTACACCAGTAGAAAGAACATATAAGAACAAACCAACACCACCCACTACACTACATGGCAGAACATCCACACACACCAAGAAATATCAAAGCAACACCTAGTACTTGTTATCATTCACAAATATTGTCTTCACTCCCCCCTCTCCCACCCCAAGCCAGCCTCCAGAAGCATATTCATACTCAAATCACCCACCGATCCATGCAGTCACTCGAAGACAAACCTCAGCTACATGCACGGCCCCCTGAAGTCCATCCTTCAGAAACCCTCCTTTCCCGTGAGGACAGAGTCCACCTGGCGGCTAGGCTGTGATGTGGGCACCATCCAGCCCTTCTGAGTTATCAGAAAAGGCTGGATGACTCCGTCCAGGACACCTGTCTGGGTTGTAACCCAACACCTCACACTATCAAACACATTGTGGAAGACTGCATAACACACAACCACTTATGCCAACAACACAACACACACTCCTTGAGAACTTTGTGTTACGTACTAACCCAACATGCTCATAATGTAGCTCAACTTTCGCTTGGTACCGCCAGAACAGTCTTGGCTCTTCTTGTTTCTGTGTTCCTCTACCTCCAGCCCTTTCATATACATGTCGATCAGCCTGTAAAACACATTGTATAAAAGTTATAGTTAATGTTACTAATAGGGTGTTTAAAAAAAGTGTTAGTAAAGTTATTGGTATTATAATTGTTTTTATTCTTGTTGTTATTATATTTGTTGTTATTATTGTTGTTATAATAAATGTTGTGTTATAGGGTGCTATTATATCCAAACTAATGGGGCGAATACATAAAGATAATATTATTACTAACTTGTCCACTTGGTCGGGCCGGACGCCTCGCACCTCAGCATACACTCTAATATGTTCGGCAACGGTGATCTTCCTCCACAGGGAGTCGTGTTGGGGGCAGTAACCCATCTTGTCAAAAACTGCGGCCATGCTGGATAGTACGTCCTCACCACAGAGTTGGATCTTTAATAACAACATGGAAAAAGATTAAAAGCTTACATATAACATTGGGTAATTGTATATACAAAGAATTATAGGTATATGTATTATGTTCTCATTAAATAGCGCCACCATGCTTGATAATACGTCCTCGTAATACGAAAGCAGGAAATCATCTTTGTTGAGTAATATTATAACATTGAATCGAAATCCAAACGCACCTTTCTTCTGTTTAGTGATTCCTCGACAGTCATGATACAAAGGAAGGTTTCGTAATTGTTGAGTGGTATTATAAACCTTTGAACAAAACCCAACTACCATTCCTATGTCTGGTAATTCTTCAGTCTTGCCAGCTCTGTTGCGTTCCGTCAGTCTTTTTACCTTCCAAGCTCATGTGAATCCAGTGTTAACATAATCATCTTTGTCGAGTGATATTATAAACATTAGAACAAAATCCAAACGTACCATCCCCCTGTCTGGTGATTCCTCGGCAGTCATGATACGGAGGCAGGTAGTCTTGCCGGCTCCGTTGGGTCCTAGCAGCCCTAGCACCTCCCCGGCCTTCACCTCCAGGGACACACTCTGCAGGGCTCGGAACACCTCCTTCTCACCACGCTTGC
Organism: Paralithodes platypus; assembly: GCA_032716605.1. Classification (NCBI taxonomy): domain Eukaryota; kingdom Metazoa; phylum Arthropoda; class Malacostraca; order Decapoda; family Lithodidae; genus Paralithodes; species Paralithodes platypus. The sequence goes on along the minus strand of CM064505.1, from coordinate 1,513,326 downwards.
AGGGGTTGCGTCGCTTGTCGTCGTCACCATCCTTCTTGTATGACTTGCCAAGGTCCTAAAGTAATGCACAAAACTTATTATATTTATTATTATTTGTTTTTATCTAGTTATTCATTTATTTGTTTCAGGTCAGGTGAAGGTATTGAGGGATAAGCCTTTACAACGGCATCTCGTATCTATTTTTCGAAGAGTGTTGAGAGGGGAGAAGGGGTGTTGGAGAGAGAGAGAAAGCTGTTGGAGTGTCTTTGTGTGTTTTATTAGGTCAGGTGAAGGTATTGAGGGATAAGCTTTTACAACGGCACCTCGTATCTACTTTTAGAAGAGTGCTTAGAGGGGAGAAGGGGTGTTGGAGAGAGGAAGCTGTTGCAGTGGCTTTGTTATGTGTGTTATTAGATTTGTGTAGGATTCAAACCTCAGATAAAAGGGCGGTGTGAGGGGGGGGGCGTCTCTTCTTTCAAGGCGGCTGGCGCTAAGTATAGTCAGATAACTTCCATCATATTATATATTGTAATTATATATCTAGTACATTGGTATGATGACAGCTGTGTAACTGATATTGTGTTTTTTTTTCTCATGTATTATAAAACAGGTATCGATATTAACACATTTCCTGCGGTGACACTTAGGCCATTGCGGGGTGTTTCGGCTATTTTTCGTTCACTATAACTCGCCCTAACTTGGTAAGGGCAAGAGCAAAATCTATTAAATAATGTTCACTGAAATATTTGGGTTATAATCTTTCATGTCTACTACCACTTGCGGTCACTATTAACCCCTTCAGTACCGGCAACGTCTTTTCATTTTAATTTTGGCTATGTTTAGATGATTACATGACGCTTGAGAATGATAAGTGGAAGCTCAGAGGATTAATTGAGATAGTGTGAAGCATTTTAATGGGTAGACATCCTTCCTAAGCTGAGTAAGATCGTCAAATAGTTGCCAGAATACAAGCAAAAGGACATCACCGGTACAGAAAGGGTTAATCATGCGTTAGTAAATCCGGCCCCTGGTATACTCACATATATAAGGACAGGCGAGTTGCTTTGTGACCCCGCTAGAGTGGCAGCAACCTTCTCTCTCTCCCTCACTACATCGTCGTCTTCACCCTTCGGAGCGTCCACACTCCCACTCTCGCTAGAATGCTCCTTCTTCTTCTTCTGTAACAGGGTGTCAAATGAGAGTTAGTTATAATAGCCAGTACACTTTAAGTCAAGAATAACGTCAGGACTGGAGCCCCTAGAGAACTCCAGTCCCTTGTCAAATGAGAGACCAATTCCCATCTTTTTATTCATCCTTAATGAATACACACAGTTAAATTTATGCTTCACAGATCTTATTGCATTCTTTGAAATGCTAAAATGGCCAAAACAATTCCACTTTATGTAAATTTCCCTATATTCTATGTCGTATTCATTCCACTCATAAATCCAAATTGTCCCGGTATAACGCATTGCTTCTGTAACATCATTATTTGCCAAATACACCCAACTAACCTTCATCCACAATGCTTCCCGCCACGAGCCCCCGAGGTTCCGCGTGTCCACCACTCTGAGCAACAGGTAGAAGATGGGGATGTCCACTACTAGCATCACAAACATTATGACGATCTCCGTAGTCATGTAGTCGCTGGACGTCAGGTTGTCGCAAGTCCCCGTGATGGAGCAGACGATGTAGATTTTGTTGATGTAGTACAAGAGGCCGAATGGGATGTACGCAGGGAATAAAATGGAAGCGACGATGTGTATGATCAGGGCCGGGTTGCTCTCGGACACCAACAGCATGTCCAGCAGCGAGACAACCGTGTAGAGAATGGATCCAACAGAGGTGGTCATACTCGGGTAGAACTGCCGCGCCGTCTCGGCCTTCTCGAACATGTAGCTAAACGTGGCGTTAAACAACATGGCGCACGGGAGATAGAGGAAGTATAGGATAGCGATGGCTGCGAACGCTCCCGGGAGCACCAGGGACTTGACTCTGAAGGCTTGGATGATGATGAGCAACCCGACGTAGGTGATCATATAGAGAACCGTCATCATGATCAAGTAGGAGGAGAAATACAAGTTGAAACCCACACCGTTCAGCCTCAACAAACTCTTGACCTTTATCTGTCAACAAATTCATAGGTTAGGCATATATATATTCTCATATTTTTATCTTCTTACTATTGTTTTAGTTTCCTCCCTAGACCTCCATCAAGCTTATAAAAACACTCAACCAAGATCCTCCTTCAAGATAAATTTGTAAATTTTTCGATAGAGTTCCTCTTAGATTACAGGGGAAAAAGCGACACCTAAATGACATGAAAAGTGTTAATATTGACAACAAAATGGGACAAAAGGTCTTAAAATCGCCAAACTAAGGGGCTAATCATCTTAAAACAAAATTAGGAATGTGCCTGAGTATATAGATAGATAGATAGATAGATAGATATAGTGATAGCGAGCCATCATATTTTGGATAATGAATTAGATAGCTGGCTAAATTTTGTACATTTTTCGATAGAAAAATTTCTCCGGCGAAGCCGGATTTCTCCATAAAAATGTAGGCCTACAAATTTATCCTGACGTCAAAAACAATTTTTTATATATGCATAAAATCGACACCTGGATGGGGATAAACGTCTTAAAACACCTTACCTCCCGATCATTAACCAGGTCCATGGTCATCGCTGCGGGGATCATGGTAAAGGTGAAGCCGATCAAGATGGGCGCGAAGAACGAAGAGAAGTCAAAGGTTACGGACTCCACCAAGGCGGGAAGGTATTGAGACGATATGTTGATTGTCTCGTTAACTCCTTCACCACCCAAGGAACTGTGGGATAGATAGATAGATAAATAGATAGATACATTGGTTGATGGATTGATAGATAGATAAATTGACTGATAAATAGATAGATTGATTGAAAGATGATGAAGAATGGGGAGAAGTCGAAGGTTGCGGACTCCACTAAGGCGGGAAGGTACTGGGACAATACGCTGATAGTCTCGTTAACTCCTTCACCACCCAAGGAACTGTGGGATAGATAGATGGATAGATAGATAAATTGAATAATAATAATAATAATAATAATAATACTTTATTTCAGACTCACACAGTACAGAGGGGACCATACTGGGGTCCATATATACCTTACAGTAACATAAATATATATAAGCTACTGTACATAGGCTACATAAAATAAAAAGAAATTAAATAATACCCAGCTTGCTATCATGTAGTTCACAGCACTGCATCAACCAAAAACAGTGGCCATCAAACTACTGTATTACCAAAACCACTGTCCTAATTGTGTACAGTACCATGCCTCACATCATTTAGCTTCCGGTAGTGTATGTTGCTACAGTAGAGTATAGGAATATCGGTACTGTACTGCACTATGAGGTTCAGTACCGGTATGCTAATTCTGTAGAGTAGCAGACCTGAAATCATTACTTAAGGTTACATATAGAGAAACTTCCTCCAGTGTGCCTGGATCCTAGAGGTGTAGGCTACACTATGCTTGGAGTTTGTAGCATTTTAATGATACTGTTCTCAGAAGTATTAAGGTGCTGAATGAATTTATATGTTAGCTTTCTAATGAGTGATTGGTAACAGTGTAAGTTCATATAGGCACATAGCGTACTTGTACTCTCATATTTTGAGAGACCCAGAAACATTTTCATGATATTGTTGTTGTTGTTGTTGTTCCCCAAGCTGCCTGGCCGAACAGCCCCAAGGCCCCGAGCAATTCCAAGGCCATAACCGAGTGCCCCCACAGAACCCTCCCCGCCGACCACAATAAAGCCTGAGTGACCGAAGCCACTCCATGGCGGGGAGCTGAGGAGGGTGCGGAAACGCCCGGGAAACCAAAGCCCCACCCAGGGCCCTGTGCCCCTCAGCAATTATGAAGAGAAAGTTGAGGGGCAAGGGAAAAATGTGACGCTTTGGCTTCCAATCTTGGTAGATTGGGAGGTCAATCCACGGAAGAGATGCCGTCACTTGAGATCTAGAAAATATATAAGTTAAAGGAACAGTCAGAGTAAGCTATGGGTATGGCAGAGATTGCTCAGCTGTCACTCTGATAGACCAGCCAATCACCACTCATGATATTGTGATATGAGATACTTCGTCTATTCACTGTCATTTTCTTATAGTTCCACCATAGTTGTGCTGTATACATTGGTGAGCAGTAGGAGTTGAACAAAGTTATTTTTGTATCCCATGTGCACATATGAAATTTTCTTAATATTGTAAAGTTGCCTTCGCTGACGTCCCATATCCTCATCATCTGAGCGATCACTTGAAATATAGTGTCCTAGATACTTTACTTTACTTACTTCTTCTATAATTTCTTCATACAAATGGAATTTAGGTAGCTTTGATTTCAATAGAAGGTTAGATTTAAATATTATGATATTGCTCTTTATAGGATTAAATTTGACTGAATTTTCAATTCCAAATTTTTCACATACTCTTAATAATTTATCCAGTCCTGCTCCAGAGGGCGCGATTAAGGCTAGGTCATCAGCATACATTAGATGATTTACAATGGTGCTGCCAATGCAGCACCCAGTGCGAGTCTTGTTCAGCTCCAGACTAAGATCATCCATGTAGACGTTGAAAAGATACGGAGACAATATCCCCCCCTGCCTAACACCATTGGTTACGGCGAAAGAGCCTGACAGGATGTTGCCCCATCTTACACACATTTTTTGATTAGCATACCAGAAAATAAGTATCCTAACAATATAGCTAGGCACTCCCCTGTTAACTAATTTTTCAAATAAGGTTTTGTGACACACCCTATCAAAAGCCTTACTTGCATCAAGAAAACAAGAGAAAATTGAGCTATTTAGTTTGTTGTATGTATCAATCACTTCTTTCAGCACATACAGTATATGCATTGGTCTGTGCCGTGATTTTCCTTAAAGCCAAACTTATTGCTGCTGGTGACAATATATGCAGACATTCTTTCTAGCAATATAATTTCAACTACCTTACTCACCACACTAGCAAGTGCTATTGGGCGGTAGTTGTCTTTAGCTGTAATTTTACCTGATTTATCTTTAATGACAGGAACAAGTATTACGGATATCATAGACTCCGGCAGGACACCATGCGTAAATAGACTGGTGATGCAAGAACTAAGTTTATCTATTAACAACTTATCTGCATATTTAAGATGTTCTGCATATATACCATCCAGCCCACAAGCTTTGTTTAGGTTAAGTTTTCTTATGGCATTCTCAAGATCACTTTCAGTCACTTTAATGTCTTCATAATTACTATCTTTCACATATTGAATTGCACCATTAGTAGACCTTTGGTTTACACTGTTAAGTAGTTCCTTAAAATGAGTTTTCCATAAGTCAGCAATGTTCTCTTCACCCGTAACCCCCTCAACACTGACAGGTAATGGTGTGTTACAATTTTGCATGGATCTGATGTCCTTCCAAAAACAGTTAGTATCTGATAGACTGATAGATAGATAAATAGATAGATATAGAGGCACTCGTCACAGGTAATTTTGCCTTTTGTCTCCCTCATCCACATAGAAAAAAATATATATCAATCAATTAATCATCCGATCAACCACTCAATCAATCAATCAATCAGCTAATCAATATATGAATCAATCAGCCAATTAATCAATCAGCTAATCAATATATCAATCAATTAATCAGGTAATCAATCAGTCAATCAACTAATCAATCAGCTAATCATTCAATCAATCAATCAGCTAATCAATCAATCAATCTATCATCCAATCAATCCATCAATCAATCAGCTAATCAATGTAAACAAAAAATCCTGGGAGTGTAGCCTACCTGAAGATGGCGTTGTTGACGAGGTTGACTAGGATGGGAATGGCGTGTAGGAAGGTGTCGTTGAAGGAGAGAGTCATATGGGTGGTATCCATAACACTGTAATACAAACAATACACATATAAGTACAATTACCTATTAGGCTATCATAGTGCAGTTCGGTATAATTACAGTCGGCCTAATAAGTGATGTCTCGGCACCAAGTATGTTTTGATCAATAATTGGTATCGGTAATATTTACACATGATTTATTCTTTTTGAGTGAGATATACAACCATGTTCCTACACTTATCCACCCTATTCAACATCTGACAGACATAATTACAGCACAGAGCGAGCCAAATGTAATGACAACTGAGACATGACTTATTAGCGCCACTGTACATGCTTAGATGAATTAATATGCAGTATTCGAGAATGCATAATATATCTTAGGCTTGTGCATAAACCTTTAACTGCCTTGATAGCGTAATGGTTAGTGCGCGGAATTTCGGTGTGAGTATCCTAGGTTTGAATCCTTGGAATACCACATGTATTCATTAGTTTTATTGAGTTCTCTGCAGTCTCTCTCTCTCTTCGCTGCAATGTTGCATCTCTCACTATTCTACCGCTATTACAATAATCAATGTTCCTCAGAGCTATCTCAGTGTAGCCTATACCACCCCCTCTTCGTAGAGCACGTAGCACCCGTCTTACAACACAATCCCACCCCTACTCTGTGCAACTCTCCAACCCAAGAGTGAAAGGTTATTCTCAATCTTTCTTCTATTCAACAGCTGAGCTCTGGAACTCTCTCCCAGAATCAGTCTTTCCCCTTTTCTATGACTTAAATCGCTTCAAACTCCGTGTGTCAAGGCATTTTGACTTGAACGTCCCTTGATTTTGGCCCTGTCACTCTTTCAACTCTGGGGGAGGCACTCACCACAGGCAGTTCTGCCTTTTGTCTCCCTCACTCACACAGAAGAAAAAAAATCTTACATTAGACTATTGCACCATACTGTCACCATCTCCCATTACACTACTATCGCACTATCGCTATCTTACGTTAGACAAATTTACCTTACCATCACCATCTTACATTAAAATACTATCACACTATCACCATTTCACATTACAATGATTACACTACTATTATACCATCACCATCTACTACTCTCCCACTACCGCCATCTTACGTGAGGCTTGGGAACTTGTCCACATTGAAGGCCGAGATGTGCCCCCACTGTACCAGCTCGGAGTACTTCCCGGAGTAGTTAGACACATTGATGTTGGCTTCCTGTAGGGTGCCCACCAGGTCTGTTAGGGGTGCCGTAGTGGCATTGTGGAGTAGGGAGGCTAGGGCGTAGTTGTAGATATCTGAGGGCATGGACAGATACAGTACTGTCATTATAAATTTGAGGATATAGAAAGATACATCATTATGAAACAGGGAAGCTAGGCCGTAGTTGTAGCCTAAATTACAGGCTTGCTATTGCTCGCCAGGAAAAAAATTGACTTCTAAATGGCACGAAAGGTCATAAAATTTATAAAAATAGGGCGGAAGGTCATAAAATTGCCAAACTAATAGGGCGAACGTCATAAAATCTTAAAACTAATGGGGTGAACGTCTTAAAATCTCAAAACATAATGACAGACTCCATAAACTCACCCCATACCCATAGCTTACTCTGGCTGTTTCTTTAATTTATATATTTTCTAGATCTCAAGTGACGGCATCTCTTCCGTAGATTGACCTCTACTGTCAACCTAGAGGTTGGCAGAACTGGGAGCCAAAGCGTCACATTTTTCCTTTGCCCCTCAACGATCCCTTCAGGGCCTTGGGTGGGGCTTTGGTTTCCCGGGCGTTTCCACACCCTCCTCAGCCCCTCACCTGGGAGTGGCTTCGGTCACCTGGGCTTTCTTAGTGGTAAGCAGGGAGGGTTCTGTGGGGGGCACTCGGTTATGGCCTTGGCCTTGCTCGGGACCTTGGGGCTGTTCGGTCAGACAGCCTGGGGTACAACAACAACAACAGCATAAACTCACCAGTACTGATGGATAGTAGTTTATTGGTGGATATTGGTATGGATTGTCCATCAGCGAGTGCCATGGCCCCTATGGTGAAGCCAAGAGGGAGGACGATGAGAAAGAAGACTGCGACTGGCTCCCTTATGAAACCCAGGGCGCGGAACTTTAATAGGGCCTTGAATGCTCGCCAGGTGTCACGTCTGTCGGGTAATAAAAATTGTAAAAATAATAATAATTATTCACCAAATACAAATGATATAAAATTTTAGGTTGGCACATCCAAGTCTGTCAATCCTTCCTTCTTTTTTTTAAATCTCAGTTGGGCCAATAGGTCCCATAAATATATTATCATTGGCAGTCTATCCATAATCTTATAATCTTGGAATAAGCCAATAAACTCTGGTCAGGTCTTCTTGTGCTTCCCCTGTCTCTTGCCCTTGCAACTGTCTTGATATGTGATGCAAGTAGGTGATGTGGGAACAAGCTCTCGGGTATATCAGGTGTAGGCCTATTTGTGCAAGTGGAGACTGCTCAATATGGTCTCTGGATGCTTGATATTGCTGCTGTAAGTCACTCACAATCTGTTTCTCTTGTCCACTACAATACCTTTAATAAGTGTTGGGAATATGCTGGAAGGCTCTAGGAGTGCCAAGGGAAGGGTCTGACCTGGCCAGTGCCGTCCGTCGCTCTGCCTCTCTCCCCTGCTCCCACTCTCCTTATATACCCCTTAGTCACGCCAGTTCGCACGCTGATTGGCTGAGCCGCCCGGCCCGGGTGACAGGTGCCCTGGTGGCTCCTTTGAGGGTCTTTTTCTCTCCTTTTCTGCTTTCCTGTCTTCGTAATAATGTTCTGGCAACGAGTTTCCTCCATTATTGGGTGGCTTACGGGAGTATTAGGCTTGCACCCGAGGAATACTGTTCTCTTTGCCGGAACGTACGAGGTGAGGAGATAATGGCTTGCACCCGAGGAATACTGCTCTCTTTGCCGGAACGTACGAGGTGAGGAGATAATGGCTTCCACCCGAGGAATACTGTTCTCTTTGCCGGAATGTACGAGGTGAGGAGATAATGAAAGTGAGAGATGTGCAGCTGACCAATCAGCGGGAAAAGTATTTGATCAAGCCAATGCATCACCTGTTCCTTGCCTCGAAATGCTGCCCGCTGATTGGTTACTTTTTTGGCACCACATCCCTCCTCACTTACTGTAGGTCGTGAATCTGATCGGATGTTGTGATCACGTCAGATGCCGGTCGTTGATTGGCAGATGGTTTTAGTACCACAATAATAATAATGATAATACTACTACTACTAATAATAATATTAATAATACTAATAATAATAATGAATAAACAAAATCATTCCTTAATCTCTTACTTGACTTCCACAGCATCAATGGTAAATCCAGAATTATCCACCGTCATCGCTTCCACTCCCCCGTTGTTCTGTTTCCCGGTTTTCTGTTTCCCGTTGGGTTGATGGAGCGGGGTGGCGGACGGTGACCTCTCCGTTATCATCTGTTGACCTAGGTTGCCGATTGACCTCATCTCGCCTCCCTCGTTCTCTTCACTTAGGGCCAGGAACACCTATGGAAGACATGGGTGTGTGTGTGAGAGAGAGAGAGAGAGTGTACAAAGGTAGTCAAGCAACAACAGATCTAGCGACCCCTCGAGGCTGCTTGCCCTCCAAATCACTGCTGTTCGAAGTGTCCAACAGTGGTTCAGAGTGGGTAAGGGAAAATATCATATGAGAGAGAGAGGGCAACACAGATACACAACCTTTAAGAGGAGGTATTTAGTTTGTTCCCTAGACCTCCATCAAGCTTAAAATTACACCCCCTTGAGTCCCTTTCAAGATAAATTTGTACATTTTTCGGTAGAAAAATGTCCCGGCCAAAGGCCGGTTCCTCTTAAATTACAGGCTCGCTATCGCTCGCCAGGATAAAATCGACACCTGAATTGCACGAAAGGTCTTAATATGGGGTGAAAGTTCTTAAAATCGCTAAACTAATGGGGCAAACGTTTTATAATATCAAAAGCAATGGGGCTAAACATGAGGGAGAAAGGAGTCAAGAAAAAAATCCCTCAAATGGAGATCTGCCCTTAACCCGGGAACTGCCGGGAGACTCTTAAGAGTTCCCCCGGCGGACTGCGGGAAGACTCTTAAGAGTAAGGGAAAAAAAAAAATCCATTTAAAAAAAAAAAAAAATGTTTTATTTTATTTTTGCCCCTGGGCCATGCCAAATATCACTCCTCCACCTCCCCTCCTTCCCCACTTCTCTCCCCTCCTTCAGTTATCACCTATTTTCCCTGTTATTCCCTTATTCTGTGGTATATTTTCGTGCTAACATTAGCGAGTTGGTAGCAAGGCATTGTCATCACAGTTACCAAGCGTGGGAAAGAGCGAGAGAGAGACTATTGCGTAACAGTGTCTCTCCAGACAAGGGGAGGGGAGGAGGGCAGGGAGGTTGCCTCAGCCATACATTATGTAACTCCCGGTCTGTATCGCCGGTTTTGACCATCCAAACACTGTTTCCACTTGTTTTATTGTTGTAACAGGTTAATACCTTCATAATCAACCTATAATAGGTGCATATGGATAAGTATTAATGCTATTTATGGTAAAATAACGATGTTAGTGATGGGAACAGCTCAAATACGTCAGCACAGGAGTGTGGTGTCTCATACCCCCCATGCGCAGCCGAGAGGTTAAACACCAATGGAATACATGTGGCAGAGAGACAGACAGAGAGCTAGAGCTATAGGAACATTATATAAGAGATAATTGTGAGAAAGACAATATGATGCTATTCCTTATGAGGTGATCGAGGTATTTGCTATCACTATACCCGGTTTTATTTCAGCTGACGGTAAATTGAATCCCTTAGTTATTGATTTCTCGATTACTAACGGGAAAATTAAGGGGAGATTTCCACCTGGAGGATTTTTTTCTGAACCTCTTTCTCCCTCATGTTTAGCCCCATTGCTTGTGAGATTTAAAGATGCTTGCCCCATTAGTTTGGCGATTTTAAGAACCCTCGCCCCATTTCTGTCAATTTTAAGACCATTCGTGCCATTTAGGTGTCGATTTTTTCCTGGCGAGCGATAGCAAGCCTGTAATTTAAGGGGAATCGGCCTTCGGCCGGGACATTTTTCTACCGAAAAATGTACAAATTTATCTTGAAAGGGGGTCAAGGGGGAGTAATTTTAAGCTTGATGGAAGTCTAGGGAATCAACTAAAAACCTCCCCTTAACCTCTGAAGTGCGCATGGGGGTAATTAGACACCTCTCCCTGTGCGCAGGTATTTGAGGTGTTTCCGTCACTAAAATATTCATTGTACCATTAATAGCATTAATATTTATCCATATGCGCCTATTATGGGTTGATTATAAAGGTATTAACCTGAAACAACAATAAAACGAGTGAAAACAGCGTTTGGATGGTCAAAATCGGAGATATAGCCCGTGAGTTGTATAATGTATGGGTGAGGCAAGCTGCTTTCCCGCCAATTTCCCCCAAGGCCACTGAGACACAGTCGATCGATACTCTCTCTCTCTCTTGCATTCGCTTGCTATCAGTGATGACCACACCCTGCAACCGGATTTCTAATGTTAGCACGAAAATATACCTCAGAATAAGGGAATAACAGGGAAAATAGGTGATAACTGAAGGAGAGGAGGAAAGTGGGGAAGGAGGGGAGGTAGAGGACTGAGATTTTGCATGGCCCAGGGGCAACAAAAAAAAAAAAAAAAATTTGATGTCAAAAGTTGATTTTTTTTTCTCCGAATCTTAAGAGTCTCCCCGCAGTTCCCGGGTTAAGAAACTACCATGTGATCTCTGCCTCATATTAATGTCAAGTTTTCATTATTAACAACAGATTTCGCTACAAAAGCTGCAAAATAGCGTAGTAAACGAGATGAAGACATAGCACTTTAACACCAGTTGCAAAAACACGACATGTTTTTATTATTATTATTAGCGGTTCAAGCCTATGGCGGGGAACCCCTATTGAAATCGTTCGGATTATTATAATTTTTGTATATTATTCATATAATATATTTATTTCTTTATTTTCCTAATTCTTCAAAATTATTGTTGCACACTGGTTTTTGTGCAATAACTCTGGAACTGCTTCTCGGATTGCGACCAAACTTTGACAAAAGGAGTGTTAACCTCTGAAGTGCGCATGGGGGTAATTGGAAACGTCCCCCTGTGCTGACGTATTTGAGGTGTTTCCGTCACTAAAATATTCATTGTGCCATTAATAGCATTAATACTTATCCATATGCGCCTATTATGGGTTGATTATAAAGGTATTAACCTGAAACAACAATAAAACGAGTGAAAACAGCGTTTGGATGGTCAAAATCGGAGATATAGCCCGCGAGTTGTATAATGTATGGGTGAGGCAAGCTGCTTTCCCGCCAATTTCCCCCAAGGCCACTGAGACACAGTCGATCGATACTCTCTCTCTCTCTCTCTTGCACTCGCTTGCCAACAGTGATGACAACACCCTGCTTGCAACTCGCTAATGTTAGCACGAAAATATACCTCAGAATAAGGGAATAACAGGGAAAATAGGTGATAACTGAAGGAAAGGAGGGGAGGTAGAGGACTGAGATTTTGCATGGCCCAGGGGTAAAAAAATAAATAAAAAAAAAAAAAAAAAAAAATTCGATGTCAAAAGTTGATTTTTTTTCACAGAGTCTCCCCGCAGTCCGCCGGGGGAACTCTTAAGAGTCTCCCCGCAGTTCCCGGGTTAAAGGGAGGCAGACCGTTTTTCTGTACCCCCTTCTCCCTCATGTTTAGCCCCTCTAGTTTTGAGATTATAAGACCTTCGGCCTATTAGTTTAGCGATTTTAACACTTTTTGCCCCATTTCGTTGTCAATTTTAAGACCTTTCGTGCCATTTAGGTGTCGATTATTTCCTGGCGAGCAATAGCGAGCCTGTAATTTTAAGAGGAACCGGCCTTTGGCCGGGACATTTTTCTACCGAAAAATTTACAAATTTATCTTGAAGGGGGGTCTAAGGGGTGTTTTTCTAAGCTTGATGGAGGTCTAACGAGGAAACTAAAAAATATATGAATAAATGAATTAAGAGAGCAAACAAACGGTCTGCCTCCCCTTAATATTGGGCAACCTTTAATAACCTAATAATCCATAATAGCGGCTTGACTCCCCCGTGTCGCCAGTATTTCTACAGTACCCTAGAGGTAAATAAAGGCTCCCCTAATCTATTATAATTAATTATATAGGAGTTTATTATAGGAGATTATTGTGCTCTGGTCAATGGCCTCCTCTACCAGTGCCCAATTAACCTCTGAACTGCGCATGTGGGTAATTAGAAACGTCTGCCTGTGCTGACGTATTTGAGCTGTTTCCATCACTAAAATATTCATTTTACCATAAATAGCATTAATACTTATCCATATGCGCCTATTATAGGTTGATTATAAAGGTATTAACCTGTTACAACAATAAAACGAGTGAAAACAGCGTTTGGATGGTCAAAATCGGCGATACAGGCCGCGAGTTACATAATGTATGGGTGAGGCAACCTCCTTTCCCGCCATTTCCCCCAAGGCCACTGAGACACTGTCGATCGATACTCTCTCTCTCTCTCTTGCACTCGCTTGCTAACAGTGATGACAATGCCCTGTTTGCAACTCGCTAATGTTAGCACGAAAATATACCTCAGAATAAGGGAATAACAGGGAAAATAGGTGATAACTGAAGGAGGGGAGGAAAGTGGGGAAGGAGGGGAGGTAGAGGAGTGGTATTTTGCATGGCCCAGGGGCAAAAAAAAAAAATAATAATGTTTTTGTTTTTTTTCGGTTTAATTTTTTTGTTTTTCTGACTCTTAAGAGTGTTCCCGCAGTTCCCGGGTTAAGGGGAGATGGACCGTTTTTTTTTTTTCTTTGGTCTATTAATTAATTTATTCCTTTATTTCTTAGTTTTTTTCGCTAGACCTCCATCAAGCTTAGAAAAACACCCTCTAGATAAATTTGTACATTTTTCGGTAGAAAAATTTCCCGGCCGAAGGCCGGTTTCTCTTAAAATTTCAGGCTCGCTTTCGCTCGTCAGGAAATAATCGACACCTAAATGACAACGAAATTGGGCGAAAGGTGTTAAAATTGCCAAACTAATGGGCCGAACGTCTGATAATTTAAAAACAAATGGGGCTTAACACGAGGGAGAAAGGGTACCAGAAAAAATACCCATCTCCCCTTAACCTCAACAGTCCATCAGCCTCACCTTAATGTCATAGAGATATTCCTTGCCCTACACCACATTTTTGGCGGCCATCTTGAAATTTTAGAAGGAATATAAAAAAAAATCTTGAAAGGGGGTTCTAGAAGTTTTTTTTTTAAGCTTGATAGAGGTCTAGCGAGGAAACTCAAAAACTATATTAATACATAAATACATAGACCAAAAAAGCAAGCGTTACCCCTTTGATATACAGGCTCGCTATTGCTCGCCACACCTACCTCCTCAAGTGTGGTCATGGAGATACCATAGCCTTCGATGCCAATATTAGCCTCGGAGCCAGTGATATAATCGTCCAGTTGTGTGAAGAGGGCTGTGAACTGTCCGGCCGAGTCGCTGGGTAGGATAAAGGCCATCTCCTTGCCATAATACCGGCCTAACTTGGTGTCTGGGATGATCTGCTGTAGGGACCTGGTGATTGTGCCCTCCTCTGCTGTCTCTGATACAACCAAACTGCACAGAAATATAGAAATAAGCTAAACAATTTGACACAATCTATCTGCACAGACGTATATAAACAAGCACAAATTTCTGAGACAGCCAGTTAGTTAAAATGAGTTAAAATGGGATTTCAGAGGCTATCAACCATTCTGGATTATTAAGCCAGCTCACTGTAAGTCAAGAGTAGCGTCAGGACTGGAGCCCCTTTACGAGAAATCCAGTCCCTTGAGACAGCCATTCTGTACTGAAATATATAAACAAGCAAACATTTCTGACTCAACCAATTTGCACAGAAATTGTAAATATACACAAACATTCTGGCTCAACCATTCTGCACAGAAAGTGTAGAAATAAACAAAATCTGTTATCCTAATAAGGCTTACGGGGGAGGTTTCCATTTGAGGGATTTTTTTCGAACTTCCTTCTACCTCATGTTTAGCCCAATTGCTTTTGAGATTTTAAGATGGTTGCCCCATTAGTTTGGCGATTTTAATAAACTTTTGCCCCATTTCTGTCAATTTTAAGATGTTTCGTGCCATTTAGGTGTCGATTTTTTCCTGGCGAGCGATAGCGAGCCTGTAATTTAAAAATTACCGGCCTTTGGCCGGGAAATTTTTCTACCAAAAAATATACAAATTTATCTTGAAAGGAGGTCAAGGGGGACTAATTTTAAGCTTGATGGAGGTCTAGGGAACAAACTAAATACCTCCCCTTAATGCTTGTATGAGTCAATATGTGTAGGCCTACACCCTTACGTTCTCCAGGAAAAGGACTGATTTCTATGAAGGAGAAATGCATTGGTAACCTCAGCTTATATTTATTATTTTGTTATTTTATTTGTTTATTTATGTTTTATGTGCATGAAGGAGACAAAAGGTTTGGTATGACCACGAGGCAAGACATTTTTTTTTTTTTTTAATGACCAAATGCTCTTCCTACCCCAATCCACATGTAGTCAAGAGTTTTGGCCTATATACAGTATATACTTATTTGGAACAGGGTATACAACTTGATCGAGATGGTTCGGCCATATGGAACGTATGGAAAGCGAGAGAATGACTAAGAGGGTGCACGAGAGCGAGGTGGAGGGACAGAGAGGGAGAGTAGACCGAAAGAGAGGTGGAAGGATGGAGTGAGGAAGTATATGAACGAAGGCGGTGCTGGTTGGGGGGAGGGGCATCGACTGACTGGGGACAGGTGCATGGGGGCGGTTCGTTCGTGTCCACCCCTTCGGGGATCACGGCGTCAGGCAATAGATAGATAGATAGATATAATCTATTTGCTGTAAGTAGGCGATAAATCATGACCTCTAACCTCTGTAACTCATAAACGACTAGAGTAATCCAGCTAATATTTGGACCATTTGGGAAGAGTCACTCAAGGAATAGATGTGGAAATTTACAGTCAATTTACTCTAGCCCTTTTTTAGTTACAGAGGATAGAGTTGATGATTTATCGCCTACTTACAGCCAATAGACTATAGTATACTATGATGGCTAATGTGTGTTGGTGTACATACGTAAGATGATAACCGATGCCAAACTTGTTCTTAAGGAAGAGAGATGAACCACAACAGCGTAGTTTACCCTGGGACATAACGGCCTTACGGTCACTTAGGATGTCCGCCTCGTCCATGAAGTGCGTCGTCAACAAGATCACCTGAAATTGCAACGCCAGTTTTAAGGGGAGGTTTTTAGTGCGTTTCCTAGACTTCCATCAAGCTTAAAATTACACCCCCTTGACCCCCTTTCAAGATAAATTTGTAAATTTTTCGGTAAAAAATGTCTCGGCCGAAGGCCGTTTCCTCTTAAATTACAGGCTCGCTATTGCTCGCCAGGAAACAATCGACACCTAAATGGGACGAAAGGTCTTAAAAGTGACATAAATGGGGTGAAACTTCTTAAAATCGCCAAACTAATGGGGCGAACGTCTTAAAACTTCAAAAGCAATGGGGCTAAACATAAGGGAGAAAGGAGTAAAGAAAAAAATCCCTCAAGTGGAAATCTCCCCTTAAGTCAATGTTTCATTAGCAGGAAAGTGAACTATGATACAATTCAAAATGTCTTCACCCACAGCATAATCGAAGAATGGAACCGGCTTCCAATTAAAGTTATAGACGGCGGCTCTATTGACATGTTGAAGTAGAGTTTACATTGCATACATACATATAATCATACATAGGCCTACAGTTTAACCCATATCATATTTTGAAATATATGTCCCACTCAACAAGCCATTGTGGCCAAAATTATTTATCCACGTTTATCTTTCTATATGGTAATCTATCTATGTATCTATATATCTATCTATCTATCAATCTAACTATCTATCTATTATATCTATCTATCTATTATATCTATCAATCTAACTATCTATCTATCTATCTATCTATTATATCTATCTATCTATCTATCTATATATCTATCTATCTATCTATCTATTATATCTATCTATCTATCAATCTAACTATATATCTATCTATCAATCTAACTATCTATCTATCTATCTATTATATCTATCTATCTATCTATCTATCTATCTATCTATTATATCTATCTATCTATCTATCTATATATCTATCTATTTATCTATCTATATATCTATCTATCTATCTATTATATCTATCTATATATCTATCTATTATATCTATCTATCTATATATCTATCTATTATATCTATCTATATATCTATCTATCTATCTATTATATCTATCTATCTATCTATCTATCTATCTATCTATCTATATATCTATCTAAGGGGTGACAATATATAACAATATATTAACAAAGTTTTAACGATATGAACAAACCCACCACCAATCAAAGTCTCATCTACACAGACAAAACCATCACCAATTTATTTACACTTAAGGGGAGATTTCCACTTGAGGGATTTTGATCTTGACCCCTTTCTCCCTCATGGTTAGCCCCATTGCTTTTGATATTTTAAGACGTTCACCCCATTAGTTTGGCGATTTTAAGAACTTTCGCCCCATTTCTGTCAATTTTAAGACTTTTCGTGCCAATTAGGTGTCGATTTTTTCCTGGCGAGCGATAGCGAGCCTGTAATTCAAGAGGAATCGGCCTTCGGCCGGGACATTTTTCTACCGAAAAATGTACAAATTTATCTTGAAAGGGGGTCTAGGGGCTGTAATGTTAAGCTTGATGGAGGTCTAGCGAACTAACTAAAAACCTCCCCTTAATCCTAACTATTATATCTATCTATCACCCACCTTTCCTTCCTTTCTGTTCTTCAATAAGCTCCACAGTTTCCTCCTGGAGTAAGCATCCACGCCGGCAGTCGGCTCGTCCAGGAATATAATCTTGGGGTCTCCGATGATAGCTATACCGATTGATAACTTCCTCTTCTGTCCACCTGGGGGATGGAAACAGTTATAGAAATATATATAGTGGTTATAGTCTGTTTATTTCCAGCTGGTGGTACATTGAATCCTTTACCATCTGATTTATCGATGCTTAACCCCTTCTGTACCGGCGACGTCTTAATATTTATATTCTAGTTATATTTATACGATTTTGTGCAGTTTAAGGACATTTTTATACCGAAAAATGTATAAACTTATCTCAAAGGGAGGTCTTGGAAGTAGCGTTTTAAGCTTGATAGAGTAGACCTCTATCAAGCTTAAAACGCTACTTCCAAGACCCCCCTTTGAGATAAGTTTATACATTTTTCGGTATAAAAATTTTCTTCTCAAACTGCACAAAATCGTATAAATATAACTAGAATATAAATATTAAGACGTCGCCGGTACAGAAGGGGTTAAGAATCGATAAATCAGATGGTGCAAACTAAAAACCTCCCTTTTTTATTTATTTGTATTTATTTATTTATTTTTTGTGGATGAGGGAGACAGAAGGTAAAACTGCCTGTGACGAGTGCCTCCCCCAGAGTTGAAAGAGTGACAGGGCCAAAATCAAGGAATGTTCGAGCCAAAATGTCTGGACACACGGAGTTTGAAGCAATTTAAGTCATAGAATGCAAGACGGGTATATACCACGTACTCTAATTAGAGGAGGTGGTATACACTGAGAGAGCTCTGAAGATCACTGATTATTGAAATAGTGATAGAATTGCAAGAGAGATGCAACATTGCGGCTGTGTGAGAGAATCCTCCCCACACATTTGAACAATATTCAATACATGGACGAACTGTGCCCCTGTACAGAGCTAGAAGCTGTACAGTGGTAAAGAACCCCTCGAGGTGGTTGAGCACACCCAGCTTCTGGGAGGCCGCCTTAGCAGGAGTGGTAATATGGTCTTTCCAAGAGAGAGCAGAAGAAAAAGAGACACCGAGAATACTGAGAGAAGATGAGGGGTTGATTTTTGTATTGTTGAGGTATAAGTGATAGTCCTGTGGGATTTCTTGACGGGTAGATAAATGAAGAAACTGGGTTTTGGAAGCATTGAAAGCAACAACTCTCTCTCTCCCTCCCCCTCTCTCTTTACCTGATAGATCTTTAGCCTTGGTGTGTTGCTTGCTATATAGGTCGACCTCTCTCTCTCTCTCTCTCTCTCTCTCTCTCTCTCTCTCTCTCTCTCTCTCTCATTACCTGATAGATCACTAGCCTTGGTGTGTTGTTTGCTGTATAGGTCGACTTCTTTTAGCGTCTGTTCCACCACGGCTTCTATCTCGCCTTCTGGAACACCCTGGAAGAAAGGTTTGTTCCAGGTAGAGTTATTACTTTAGGCAACTTATATGAGCAGTTTGGAGATAGAGCAACACTTCTATTAGTTAAGGAGAGATGGGTCGTTTTTATTGGCTCATTCATTAGTGTGTACAGTATACGAGATAGCAAATTCACGAAAAAAAGAACACACCCACCCTAATCCTAGCGAAGAAGTGCAAGTGTTCCTTGGGCGTCAGCAACAGAAAGACCACATCATGCTGTGGACATACGCCCGTAATACGCCGGAGTTCTGCCAGTTGGTTCTGATCACTGTACAGTAGGGAAGAGAAGACAGCAGAGAAATTATCGTTATATCCAACAGTCATAGCCTTAACTTTCCTATCTGACCACCAAATTTTGTGGGAATTTTGTGAAATATCCCGGTGGATCACATGCTTTCATTAATTTCGTTGGGAGGTGTTTGGTGTTGGAGTGAAGTTGCGTAATGGCGGCTTGTGTCAATGAATTTTGCCCCCCAGTCCAGGATCTGGCTCCCCTGGGGCTGATTTGGTACAAAGTATAGTGTCTCTTCAGAATGGTACTCTGCCGTCTACAAATATACAGTAGAGGCTTGAACCTAGTGGTATCACACCAGGAGGCTGCTCTAATAGTAAGTTCAGTCGACTCGATTAATGTGCAGAGTCTCAGAATAATTATTACTTTTGGTTATCAGAAGCTTAAAAGTTAATGTATAACATTATTTTCAATATATGAAATGGAAAAGAGATGAATCAAGGAAAATATAAGCTATAATGTTTCCTACAGCAATCTAAACAAAAAAGGTTAATGCATAACTTTATAAGTCTGACCTGCAATACCTAACTTGTCCCGCTAAAAATCTAACCTTATGTCCATGCCGAAGATAGTGGCTGACCCATGAGTAGCTGAGGTCATGCCCGTGAGGATGTTGAAGAGTGTAGTTTTACCGGCTCCGTTGTGGCCTAATATGGCTGTGATCTGGCCCTCGTAGATATCCAGACTGAAACCTGAAACATGGACATTTTAACGTCAACAACAGAGTCCATCCTCCTTATAAATCACCTGCAATATACACTCAAGTTCTGATCAGAATTTATGCTTCCTACACATCGGTTGAAATAATGTTATCTAGCTATGTGACCACGAGTCGGAGCGGGTGGTGGTGGATGGGATGGGATTCCAAATGAAGCCACTACTTTTAAGCTCCTCGGTGGTCTAGTGCTTAAGTTACTGGAGTGCTGCACTACTGGCCTGGGTTCGAACCCTAGCTGGGTCATGTCACAAAAATATCAAATGATGATAATAATGATTGATGTTTTTTTGTTATTATACTTTACACAATTGTCCTGAACAATTACTATCTACAGTTCTGACTGGCCCCTTACAGTATAACACTCCACGGAGTTATCATGTCTCACCATCCACAGCTCTTACTGGGTCCTTGTCCCTGGGCTTGAACACTTTGACCAGATTACGGATTCGAACGGCCACCTTCCCCTTGAGCTGGGCCGACACCTCCTCCATGTCGGGATGACTGGGGACCTCATCGTCTGCTTCGAAGGCTTTGTTGTGGCTCGAGTTTAAGGTGGCGAACTGTTGGGGGGAGTTGCAGGAAGAGAGAAGATTTGTATTATTCCATGTCAAGCAAACTAAAATTGCCATTAGGCTAACCTATCAGAGAAGCCCCTCCCCATTCCTATCCTCGCACATGATCCACACAACCCAAACAAATAATTGGTTGCCTCCCCAGAGTTTATTCACCAGCACCTGTAGCTTCTACCAGAGTTCATATGCATACAAGTTAGTGTATATATACTACTACCTATTCTACATATAATGGGCTATTATACAAGGCAATATGCAGTATATAATGGTTGTTAAGATATTGTTGATTAAAACAAAATTCTATAAGAAATGCGTCACGGTATATTTTAATGGCTAATACCAACCAAATGTGTTCCTACCTGAAAGTCTTTGTTTTGGTCCACCCAGAAGGATTTCTGAAACAGGAACCACGGCTTCTTTTTTGTACCATATTCACCTGTAACCAGAATGATTTATTCAGTTTATATATATATATATATATATATATATATATATATATATATATATATATATATATATATATATATATATATATATATATACAGTATATATACAGTATATATATATATATATATATATATATATATATATATATATATATATATATATATATATATATATATATATATATATATATATATATATATATATATATATATAATATACAGTATATATATATATATATATATATATATATATATATATATATATATATATAATTATCAAGTATATCTCACAAATACACGTAAGCTACTAAATATTTTTACATTCCCAGCCGGACTCGAACCTTCGACAGTCAGGACGAGTGTCCAAGCTTAAATCCACTTCACCACGGCGTGATAAAGGAAACTTATCCTTTTCCTATTTATATTAAGGGGAAGGGAAATCCTACTTGGTGAATATATTTCAATTCATACACAAGTCACAGGATCCATATTCCTGGATACCATACAGGGATTTTTACAACATTCCCCACGCAACTCGGGTTATAGAGATTTCATTTTAACTCTCGCCCAGCTAAACACAACATTTCCCTTCTTTATATATATAGAAAAAGGTTAAGATTCCTTTATCACATCGTGGTGTAGTGGATTAAAGCTTGGACACTCGTCCTGACTGTCGGAGGTTAGAATCACATATAATCACAAATAATAGGTCCTACACTAATATACTAACTTGGTACCACATTATCGAGGTAGTAGGCCAGGAATAGATAAAGGCATATATCAACAGACAACATAATAAGACTGCCAGCGAAGGGTAGACCAGGACCATCCCATACACGGTTAAAAGTTAGGCCTTCAGGGGAGTAGTCGAACATTATTGCCTGAAACAAACAAGAAGAAGAAGAATTAACCTTTTCTGTACCGGTAACATATTATTTTATATATATTCAAGCTGAATTGACACGATTTTATGAAGTTTAGGAAGGATATGTGGTAGCTAAGAGGATACATTTTTCATTCACATACGGATCTGCCTTCTGTGGGCCAATCGGCTTTCTGCAGACTCCCATTGTCTTATGTTCTTCTGTAAACATTAAGTAAATATGAGCACAAATGAACAACCAAAATGTTCTACGGAGCATATTCGAACAAGATATGATAACATTTGGGCATTATTTTCTCGAGATTCATGAGTACAAGGATTTTGGTTACTTGTTCACACACACACACACACACACACACACACACACACACACACACACACTGACCTTATCCAGAGCGAAGGAGAAGGCACAAGGGGACAGCAGAGCCAGGGCCCAGAACACCCCTGCGTCCACCTCATCCCCCAGGTATACTTGCAGGTAAAACAACAGACTCAACAACAGCTGGATTAGGTTGCCCGCTATGCCCGCAACCTGGTGGGGAAAAAAATAGTTAATATATATATATATATATATATATATATATATATATATATATATATATATATATATATATATATATATATATATATATATATATATATATATATATATATATATATATATATATATATATATATATATATATATATATATATATATATATAATTATATATATATATATATATATATATATATATATATATATATATATAATCGCTAATCAATTGGAGTGAAGTCTTGCAATCGAGAAACCATTGACATAACAGGGATTACTAAAAAGACCCCCTGACATCAGATATACTGTTATAAAAGGGTTGTAACGAGATTGTGTAGGCGGTGAGGTGCGATCTAATAAACCCCGCTTATCTTTTTACGGTACCCAATATACCTTAACCCTCGTCTAGCGGGGGGTTTTGGGCTATTTTGGGCATATTCAGGCCCTCCTGAATGATCAATCAAGTATCTGCATGAAAAGAAATTTATTCAGCAAAAAACTAGGCGCTACAAGCTTCAAAATGAGACCAGAGCGAGCTACGTAGAACTCGTCGTTTTGATGCAGTGGTACCACCAACATGGGAGTTTAGCGTATAGCGGCATATTTTTTCCAGCTACGCTCACTACTGGCTACACTGCCGGCCTCTCGAGAACAGAGGGAGCGTGAGTCAGTGGGCGGTGGTAAGCCCTGGGTGTCGGCCGTGTGGCCTGCTGCGCTCCCGGTCATTTGCACTCGATTTTAACCCTTTAAAAGCCTTAATAATGCTCATAACTTGCTGCTTTTTAGATACGGACTTAAGTCGGGCACCGCTCTTTAATTGTTAAGGGGAGATGGGCCTATATAGTTGCCTCCCTGGACCTCCATCAAGCTGTAAAAAACACCTCCCAGATCCTCCTTCAAGATAAATTGGTACATTTTTCGGTAGAAAAATGTCCCGACCAAAGGCCGGTTACTCTTGAAATTACAGGCTCACTGTCACTCGCTAGAAAAACAATCGACACCTAAATGACACGAAAAATCTTAATATTGACAAAGAAATGGGGCGAAAGTTCATAAATTCGCCAAACTAATGGGGCGATTCACTTAAAATCTAAAAACCAATGTGGCTAAACACGAGGGAGAAGGGGGCCCAGAAAACGGCCCATCTCCCCTTAATTGATATTGTGTAGTACGGGAAAATGTGATCTAATAAACCCCGCTATATAGTATATCTTTTTACGACGCCCAATATACCTTTATGAACGGTCTTTCTACCCTACTTGTTATCACTGTACGGTAGTGCTAATAAGTCATGCCTCACGTGTCGTTATGTTTGGCTCGCTCTGTGCTGTATTAATGTCTGTCAGATGTTGAAAAGGGTGGGTAACTGTAGGAACATGTTTGTATACCTAATATATCTAACTTGAAAAGAAGATATCATGTTTAGATATTGCTGATACCAATTATCAATAAAAATATACTTGATGCCGAGACATCACGTATTATATAATCTGTATGTGGTAACCCAGGTTCGAATCCCGGGAGGATCACATGCTTCATTAAATTCATTGGGAGGTGTTTGGTGTTGGGAGTTAAATTAATTAATTTGATTAACTAAAGAACACCAAACCCACCTTAGCCTTATTGAAGAACGGAGTGATCATGAAGGAGAACATGATGGAAGAACAGCCATAGAGGATGAACAACATGAACAGCAGGAAGATGTCAGCCTTTCCGAAGACGCCAGCCGCGGGGAGGATGGCGATACAGATGAGGGCCAAGATTAGTACATAGCCGAAGTATACCACAAACCATGATAACCTGGGAGAAAGAGATGTATGTATGTATATGGGTGGCCAACACGAGACAGAACCCGAACAGAAACAACATTTAAAGTTCCTATTCTCAGGGTCCGAACCAGTTTCGCGTGCCTCTAAGGCCCATCATCTTCATTTCTCCTTAATCTTCTTCTCCTTCTCATCCACCACAATTATAAACATGAGGGAGAAGAGGGTCTAGAAAAACACAACCAGCCCTTTATAATCTTCTATGTGGATCTACTCACCAATAAACCGTGTCTCTAAGTCCCATCATCTTCATACTCTCCTTGATCTTCTTCTCCTTCTCATCCACCACGAGTATCAACATATACACGATGAACTGGGCCCAAGCGAAGACCATGTACAGCGGCACGATGTTCCGCATGACCATCCCTCCGTCGCTCTGGTACTCCCCCCGCGGCATACTCTGGAGCAGTACGTACGGTAGCGCAATGTCCTTCGTGGTACTCAACTGTAGGGGAGGTGGCAAAAAGGAGTCATGGTGCTGAAGGGGTTAAGGGGAGGTTTTTAGTTTGTTCCCTACAACAATGAGAGCCACGCCAGGATACCCCAACACCTCTGACTACCCAGGATAACAAAGACTATCATGTCTGGGTTCCCTACACTCTGTCGTCACCACATTTCCTCCAAAAAGAAGTATTTACTCAAGATATGGGGTACCACTTTAGAGTTACCAGATAATGTGTATATTACTGTATAGTTACTCAAAACAAAATTAAAGAAAACTAACCCTGATAAAAGCTGTGTCGATGAGCGCCTGTATCCCTGAGAAGCCGGAGTGGAAGTAGTTGTTGGATGGACAGTTGAGTTGTAGACCACTGCTGTTACCCCGACACTGAGCTCCATCGCTGTATCTGTATCATGGAAGATTATGGGTTAAAAATAACATCAGGTAAGGTAGAGATATGTTACAAGGATTAACATTAGATAAACTAAGATACAGTCGCAAAACTATGTAAGGTTATATAAAATCGTATTAACACTTACGCTGCGGGCATATTTCTGCCTGTTTCCGCTATATTAGGGCTCATTCAGGCAACCCTGAATGATCAAACAAGTGTCTGAATGAAATTAAATTTATTCAGCCAAAAACTAGAAGAAAATAGCTTCAAAATGACGCCAGGAAAAAATCGAAATCTAAAGGGCATGAAAGGTCTTAATATTGATAAAAATAGTGAGGTGAAAGGTCTCAAAATCGCCAAACTAATATGCTAAACATGAGGGATTAGGGGTTCCATAAAAAGCGAGTACTACCCCCTTGACTTACTTGCCCGTGGTAGAGGGTACGAGCGACCTGAGAGGATTGAACCTCAGTGTGTAGGTCATGTTGGTGAGGGGATCGTCACTCAAGATCACTGCTACGGTCATGTTCCCATACTGTCTGTTAGGGAGAGAGAAGAGCTTAGGTTGGTGTAGGGTACATTAGGGAGAGATTAGAGCTTAGGTTGAGGTTGGGTAGGAAAGGTTAGGTTGGGTTGGGTTAGGGTATGTTATATTTGGTTAGGTTAGGATAGGGTAGGGTAGATTAACTTAGGTTAGTGTAAATTGGGGTAGGTTTGGTTAGGGTTGGTTTTTATAGGATTGATTTGCTTTAGTTAAGTTAAGTTAGATTAATAGAGAGAGTGTGTGTGTGCATATGAGAGAGAGAGAGTGTGTGGGTGTGTTTGTGTGAGAGAGAGAGAGGGTGAGAATGAATTAGTGTAAGTGCATGATTGTGGTGTGTGAGAGAGAGAGTGACAGTGAGTAAATGAGTGAGAGTGATTTACCTAAAGTGTTGAATAAGGGTGTCTTCACTCTTGTAGTACTCGATGTAGAGACCAATGTTTGCCTCACTCGCCAGGTCCTCAACGGTGTCCATTAAATCTTTAACCTGGAATCAGATAGAGGTTTATATATAGGTGGTGTTACGCGAGCAAGTTAAGGGGGGAGTTGGGTCGTTTTTCTGGTCCCCCTTCTTCCTCACGTCTAGCCCCATTAGTTATCAGATTTTAAGATGTTCGGCCCATTAGTTTGGCGATATTAAAACCTTTCGTCCCATTTCTATATCAATATCAAGACCTTTCGTGCCATTCAGGTGACGATTTATTTCCTGGCAAGCGATAGCGAGCCTGATTTTAAGGGAAACCAGCCTTCGGTCGGGAAATTTTTCTATCGAAAAATATAAAAATTTATCTTGAAGGGGGGTCTAGGGAGTGTTTTTTTAAGTTTGATGGAGGTCTAGGGAGGAAACTAAAAATATAATAAATACATTAATAAAATGGCCAGAAAATGAACCATCCCCCCTTAATCGGCTACCCAATCTTCGAGATAAGAACATCTTCATTAAATTTAAGGACTAGAGACTATACATTAATCTGTCTGAAGTTTATGACCAGCCACCTAACCTAACCTAACCTCTCTAAACTCACCTAACCTAACATAGCCTAACCTAACCTATAAACCTAACTTAACCTAACCTCTCTAAACTAGCCTAAACTAACATAACCTAACCTAGCCTAAGCTAACCTAACATATCTAAACTCCCCTAACCTAACCTAACCGCTCTAAGTTCACCTAACCTATCCTAACCTAATCATCATCATCATCAATCTGACGCCCTGCTTCCAGAGGAAGCGCCCCAAAAGGGATGGCCATGGCAGAAACTGCCTCCAGGCTCCCAGACATGCCTCCACTGACCCACTCCACAGTACCATTTCCACTAAGTGGATTATGACCCTTAGCTCAGAAGCAGACCCAGAGCAGTCCCTCACTCGGATGGCAGATCCCCCACTGTTTTGCTATTTTATTTATCCCAGTGGGGCCCTGGCTGGAAGCATACCAAGCACAGGAATGTTCTGAAGATAGGAACCAGTGGGCCACTGCTCCAGAAGCTGATTGCACCACCAAAGTGGCAGGCGGTGGGGTCGCCGCATCCCTACGTCTCTACTAAACTAGCCTAACCTAACCTAACCTTTCTAAACTCGGGCCTACCTTCTGTGTGTCCGGAGCGACGTGTAGGGTAGTTTTGTTAACCTTGTAAAGACTATCAACCACAGGTGACTCTCCGTGCGGGTCAAGCACAGCGGGATATATGGTGTCCGGTATGGCAGCTCTCAATCCAGCCAGTATCAAGATCCAGTACAGGGGCATTACAAACTCCTGGAACGGTACGGAAGAGAGCAGATATTAGGTTACAGCAGCTCTGAAACATAGATAATGTACAATTTTCGCGATAGGTAGAGTTCCAGATTAGCTAGAAAACCAACAAATATGCAACTAGAGGGGCAGGGTTCTGTGTTAAGTCCCTTTCACACATTCAAGAATCGAAAGCCGAATGTTTCCGAATCAACATACGGCAATACTCGGCAATACATTCGAGAAAATACGTGAGAACTCTCAGCACAGTCCCAAACTTTCGGCAACGTTCGGCCACACTCAGCCGGGTGAGCCATATTTTTGCCCATGTTCAAAAATATGGTCCCGAATGTGCGGATTCGTTAGGTATACGTAACTTTTTGGTAGTATTTAGAACTTTTTGCAAACATTCTTGAATGTGTGAAAGGGGCTTTAACTGTAAGATCTTTCCATAACCATTCTCCTTAGTTCATTCAATACATTACATTACATTAATGAAGTCAACGCACCAGGCGACAAAGGCCATATGGCACGAAATATTTAAAGACGGGAAGGAAGGTAACTAAATATCATCGAGAACTCGAACATGATGAAGGAAGGACATAATACGGGAGATAGAAAACGAGGGAGATTCAGAAAGAAAATCAGCAAGACATGGCAGCCGGCGGAGGAAAGCCAGAAAAGGGAAGAAACACGTGCGGGCAACGGAAAATAAGGGGCAATCGAGGAAAAGATGGGAGACAGAAAGCTGAACGGTACAGCGCGAGCAAAGAGGCGGAGGAGAACGGGACATTAAAAACGAATGGGTAAGTCTGGTGTGGCCAATGCGGAGACGGGCCAAAGCCGTCTCCCATCGGCGATTACGGTGGGAGGGATCAGACCACCCAGAAACGGACGGTTTGACAGAACGAAGTTTATTAACGGAGATAGTGGACCACTGAGTCTGCCACCTCGACCAAAGAAACCTGGACAAGGCAGGGAAGAAATCAGAGGCCGGGACAGCAAGTGAGGAGCGGGTACCCCGCACGGCAGCAGAACGAGCAAGGCAATCAACCCGCTCATTACCGCAAACGCCAACGTGACTGGGTACCCAGCAAAAATGGACAAGCTTTTTGCGGACGGAAAGGCGGAAAAGCCATTCCTGAATGGAAAGAACTAAAGGGTGTAGAGCAGGGGAGGACTGTAAGATAAGTAGAGCACTGAGAGAATCAGAGAACAAAGTAAAGGACGAGGAGGGGAAGGAACACATAAAACGGAGGGCAATAAAAATAGCATAAAGTTCAGCAGTTAAAATACTGGCAACGGGAGGTAAAGAATATTGATACGAGCAATTGGGAAAAAGGACGGCAAACCCCACGCCTACCGACGTCTTGGAGCCATCAGTAAACACAGGAGTGGTTGTAGCGTGAAGAGAGAGGTGATCTAAGAAACGAGACCGAAGAACGAGGGGAGAAGTAGAGGACTTGGAACAAGGGAGGATGGAAGGACAAACCGAAGGACGAGGGAAAAGCCAGGGGGGAAAAAAGCAAAAGCGGAAAGGGAGGACGTTAGAAACAGGGAAAGAGCACGATGCGAGCAGCGAGAGCATGCGGACAGAAAACGGAGAACCAAGACGGGGGTGAGACGAAAAAGTAGCAACGACCAAAGGGGGAAGGGAAAGATGTGAAGATGGGAATTGTTGAAGGCGAGCGTAAGAACAAAGGGACAGGAGAGCCCGACGGCGATAAAGAGAAGGGAAACCAGACTCAGCATAGAGGCTTTCAACAGGAGAGGAACGAAAAGCACCAAGGGCAAGACGAAGACCAGAGTGATGAACAGAATCAAGAGCATGGAGAACAGAATCAGAGGCTGAAGAGTAAACTTGACAGCCATAATCCAACTTAGAGAGGACAAGAACCGTATGAAGCCGAAGAAGAAGCGCTCGATCAGCACCCCAAGTGAGGTGGGACAAGGACTGAAGAAGGCGGAGGCGGAGTAAGGCAGCAACCTTGAGAGAAGAAACATGAGCGGACCAATTAAGACGAGAATCAAAAGTAAGACCCAAAAAAGTAGTAGAGGAACGATAAGGGAGGGCAGTACCATAAAGAGTAAGAGGAAGATGAGGAATAGAATGGCAATGAGTAAAGGACATCGCGCAGGATTTGGAGGTGGAAAAACGGAACCCGTGGCGGGTTGCCCACGAAGAAACAGCCAGAATAGCGGATTGGATAAGAAGATGTAAAGCGGCAATATCTGAGTCGGCTGCGTAAATCGCAAAGTCGTCGACATACAAGGAAGACCGAACCCCGACAGGAAGAGAAGACACGATACTGTTGATAGCAATGAGAAAAAGGATGGTACTCAGGACACAACCCTGAGGGACACCTTCCAACTGAGGGTAAAGACGAGATAAGTGGGAAGCGACTCTGACACGAAAGGACCGAGAAGAAAGAAAATTCTGAATAAAGACTCCTAGATTACCGTAAATGCCACAAGAACGGAGCTGACGCAAAATGTGGTACTTCCAGGTAGAATCATAGGCTTTTTCGAGATCGAAAAAAACAGCAATGACAGTTTGACGACGAGCAAAAGCTGTCCTGATATAAGATTCCAAGCGAATGAGGGGGTCAAGCGTACTACGAGCACGTCTGAACCCGAACTGGGAAGAAGACAACAAATGGCGCGACTCAAGAATCCACATGAGACTAGCGGTAATCATACGTTCAAAGAGTTTACACAGGCAACTGGTAAGGACAATAGGGCGATAGTCCTGTGGGGAGAACCCAGACTTGCCAGGTTTAAGAAAAGGTATGGTCAGGGCAGTACTCCAAGAGGGAGGGAAAACACCAGAAGACCAAATCTTGTTATAGAGAGCTAACAAGAAGACCAGAGCTTGTGAGGAAAGATGTTTGAGCATGAGATAATGGATACCATCAGGACCCTCAGAAGTGTTCTTACAGGCACGGAGAGCGGTGCGTAACTCAGTTGAGGAAAAAGGAGCATTATAGGATTCGTCAGAGGAAAGACTAAAAGTAATCAGAGTACTTTCCGCAACGACTTTAAGCGAGTGAAACTCAGCAGAGAGATGAGAACCACTGCTAACTGAGCTAAAGTACGAGCCCAATCGATTAGCAATTGTTTCGGAGTCTGCCACAGAAACACCATCAATGCGGAGGACTGGAGCACAGAAGGGAAGATGTTTACCAGAGATCTTACGAATACGTTTCCAAACCGAAGAGACAGGAGTGCGAGACGTAATAGAAGAAACATAGGACTCCCAACTCCGGCGTTTAGCGGTTTTGGTAGTACGACGGAAAAGAGCAGATGCACGGCGAAAGAGAAAAAATTACTCCTGAGAAGCAGGGGTGAGACGCTTACAGTGAAAACTTTTCCAAGCCGCCCGTTTAACCCGGAGGGCCCTGGAACACTCAGGAGACCACCAAGGGACGCATTTAGACGAGAAAGGGCGAGACGTCCGGGGAATGGACGTCAAAGCAGCACCGAAAACCAGATCCAGAAAAAAACGAGAGCATGACATGGACTGATGAGAAAGGAGGAGGAAGCAAAGAAGGAACAGTAAGGGAAGCGAAAGAAGACCAGTCCGCCCGCTGGAAGCACCAACGAGGGGAGTTAGGAGTAGGAGAGTAGGTAGTCAGAGAAAGGAGAATGGGAAAATGGTCGGAATTGTGAGAATTCTCGAGAACTGACCAATGAAAATCAAGTGAAACTGAAGGGGAACACAGGGAAAGATCGATACAGGAAAACGTACGAGTCCGAGCATCAAAATGAGTAGGAGCACCAGAATTAAGGATAAAAAGATTACGGTCCGAGAGAAAAGGTTCAAGCCGACGACCCCGGGGTGAAATAACATTGTCACCCCACAAGGTGTGCCGACCATTAAAATCACCAAGGACTAAGAATGGAGTGGGCAACTTAGATAAAATCTCGGAGAATTCGGTAAAATCGATGGGAAGAGAAGGCGACAAATACACAGAAACCACTGTTAACCAGCGGTCAAGATAGACTCTAGCAAAGGTGCAAGGGAAATGAGTAGAAAAGAACAGCTCTTCAAAAGGGACAGAACGATGAATAAGAAGACAAGTATCATGGAGAGAGCGGGGAGAACTATAAAAAGAGTAATGAGGAAAGGGAACAGGAAGAGAGAAAAGACGAGTCTCCTGAAGACAAACGACCTTAGGGGAGTGAAGAGAAAGAAGAAAACGTAAGTCAATCCTTTGAGCATTAAGACTACGAAGATTCCACTGCAAAATGGACATAATAAAACAAAAAGAAAAAAGAAACTAAGAGGAGACTAAAGGACGAAAAAACAACGAAAACAGACAAAAGAAAACCATAAAAGGAGGCAAAAGCCACCGAAAATAAGAACGCACAGAAAAAGAGGAAGGACACACATAGAAGGAAAGAAATATACACAAATAACAATAAAGGTAAAACACACACTTATGTACAACTAAGAAAAGGTGAATGAGGAGAACGTGGAGAATTAAAAGGAGGCAAAAGCCAACAAAAAAAGAAAGGGAAGAATACACACTTATGCACAACAAGGAAGAGTCGGATGGGCGAACGGGGAGACAGATAAATACAAATAATGATAAAGGGAAAAATACACACTTATGTACAACAATGAAGAGGGGGATGGGTTAACGGGGAGACAGAAGAGAAGGAGGCAGAGGGGAGGACCGAAAACCGGGGGGCATAGGGAGGCTTGACAGCGAAAGAGAAGAAGAAAGAGGAGGGTCAGAGTGAGAGGAGGGAAGGGCAGAGGACGAAAGAGAGACAGAAGGTTGGGAAGGGGAAGACACGGAAGAGGGGGGGACAGGGGAAGGAGGAGGTGGTTGAGGGGTAAGGGGCAGTGTAGAGGGGACGGGATGAATGTCAGCTGAAATGGTAAGAGGCGGGGGACGAGAAGAATCGAGAAAGTCTTGAATCTTGGGAATGGACTCAAAGGACATTTTTAAGTCAGAGGGAGGGCGAAGGCAGGAAGAAGAAGAAAGAGATGGAGAGGAGGAGGAAGGAGGGGCGGAGGAAGGAGGCAACCTCTTTTTCTTCTTCTCACCGGGACTCGGACTCCGGACATTACGGTGGAAGTCCCTGCGTTTAGAAGAGGAGTGGGGAGAGGGAGAACGGGAGGGACGGGAAGGAATTTTGGAAATCCGTTTGGTAGAGACAGGAGATCGGAAGGAAAGGGAACCACGAGACGAGGGAGGAGGAGAAGAACTAGAGGAAGGCTTGGGATGGGACCGCTGGCAGGTGGGGCGTTGAGCCAAGCCAGAAGAAGAGGGGCGAGGGCGAGTAGAGGAAGTGGAAGGAGTGGAAACGGAAGTAGGAGTAGAAGAGTCAAGCACAGAGAAATAGTTAGACAAAGGGATAGAAGACGAAGAGACAGTAATAGGAGTAGTGGAGACAGAAGAAACCGAAGGCATAGAAGTAAGGGAAGAAGGGACAGAGAGCGGAACAGAGGAAGGAGAGGAAGAGGAGGACGAGGACAAGGGAAGCGGAACGGAGGGAGTGGAAGAAGAGACGGGAGGGTGAGAGATAAGTGCAGAAATCGGACGAGGCGAGAAGCCCAGGCGAAGAGCTTCCTTACGGGCAGTAGAGTGAGTAAGGCCTTGTTTTGCTTTAAGAATTGTAACTTCAGATTCAAATTTGTAAACGGGGCAATCATGGGAATAGGCAGGATGGGAGGCTTTACAGTTGAGGCAGCAGGGGGTCGTAGACGGGCATTCATCAGCAATATGGCCAGGTTGCGCACAGTACGGGCATGTAGGGTAGTCGGGGTTGAGAGAGCGACAGTATTTTACGGGATGGCCAAAACGCCAGCAACCCTTGCACTGCTGAGGGCGGGGAAGGGATTCTAAGACGTCGATGCGAGTACCACCGACAATAACGTGAGAAGGGAGAATATTACCATCGAACGTTATTTTAGCGATATTAGAGGGATAGCGGCGATTGTGTCGAGGTTGGATGGTGTAACAGACAATATTAATTACAACATGGTCTTGAGCAACAACGGCCTTTCCAATAAGGTCGGCGCAATCTTTGAAGTCCCGATCACCGAGTTGGATATAAGAAGGGATCAGGACAGTACCTGTGCACGAGTTCATTCTTTGGTCTTTAAAAGCAGGGATGGGAGTACCGTTGGGGTCTGCAAAGGCCGCCATAGCAGCAGCCTGACTCTCGTTTTGCACTGTAACTAGACGGGAATGATCATGACGAGAGTGGAAAGTGACATCCTTGCCCACCTTCTGAAGGAGACTGAGGTGAAACAGAAGGTCATCTCCGGCAAGAGGGGCTGAGGCGGGGATAGAAAAGAATTTAACAAAATCGGCAGGGGCAAAGAGATCGGAGAGAAGAAGAATAGAAGAACGAGGGCGAGCAGAAGAAGCAACTGAAGGAGAAGAAACTGAAGGAGATGGAACCGAAGGAGAAGGAACTGAAGAAAAAGAAGGAGAATATGGTTCGAAAGTGACGATGTGAGATGAGGAAGCAATGGAGGAAGAAGACAAGGAAGGAAGAGTGACAGATGCAGTAGAAGGGACAGCAAACGACGGAAGAGAAGAGGGCTGAACTGGCGGAGCGGGGAGGGATATGGAAGAGGAAGCTGTAGAAGAAAGAGCAGGCTGAACTAATGAAGAATCGGAAAGAGAGGTGACACACTCCACGTCTACCAAAGTCGAAGCCGAGGAAGGCGCCGGAGAGCGGTCAATGAGGAGAGAGTCAGAGGTTTGAACTGGTACGGTACTAGTAGGTACGGATGCGTCTAGGGCAGAAGCCCCAGAGAGTTGAGAAAGGTCAGGTGGAGAATCCGTGAGATCGCGTGGGACGGGGACAGGGTGCGCCATAGCTTGTTCCGGGGTAGTGGGGTTGCATGGACGGACCATGATGACCCAAGTTGTTTTTACTATTCTAACTTCGGTTTGTCGGAAAACGAAAAAGGAAAGAAAAACTAACCAAGGGGAAGAAAAAGAAAGAAAAAGAAAAGAAAAATCAGAAACAAAGCAAAAATAAAGAGCGTACCATAAGAGCTAACAGAGCCCCCCGTCGCGAGTCAGGAAGCTCCGACCCCCACACCGACGGCACAAACAGGGGCAGGTCCTAGGGGGTTTCATCCCCATACCCTACCCCCCTAGACAAGGGGGGATAGCACCACTACATACAGAGAGGCCTAGCTTAGGCAAAACCGCTATACTGGGACTGAGGGCAAAATGAATTGCAAACATCCCCAATCTGTACATAATGGAGGGCAGCCGGACAGAAGCCAGGAAACCCACCAGGAAGGTAGACCGGACCCCCGGAAACCGAGACCGGGCCTCACTGATGGGCGGTCCATGGATGGACAGCACGGGCGACCGCGCCGCCGCCCAGTTCATTCAATAACATATTTCATAACACTTACGATAACAGTTTTCCGTTTGTCTCTCTTCTTGAGGGTAATGTTCCGGATGATGAGAGCCTTGAACTGTCCGGCGATGCTGCCTTTACCCATAACAACCAGGTCGGGGTTCGCATCCTGCTCCCAGGCTGAGGTATTCTGTGGTCCTTCCATCTCTGAAGGGGAAAACAAAAGAGGGGTCTTGGGGATTTATTTATATATTTATTTATTTTATTTGTTTATGATTTTCATATTTCTGGAGGGAAAAACAAAAGGCATTCTTTTTTTTTCTTTTTTCTTTTTTTTAATCTCTGGAGGGAATAAAAACATGGGGGTCTTGGGGATGTATGTATTTATTAAAACATGGGGGTCTTGGGGATGTATGTATTTATTAAAACATGGGGGTCTTGGGGATGTATGTATTTATTAAAACATGGGGGTCTTGGGGATGTATGTATTTATTAAAACATGGGGGTCTTGGGGATGTATGTATTTATTAAAACATGGGGGTCTTGGGGATGTATGTATTTATTAAAACATGGGGGTCTTGGGGATGTATGTATTTATTAAAACATGGGGGTCTTGGGGATGTATGTATTTATTAAAACATGGGGGTCTTGGGGATGTATGTATTTATTAAATTTCTGTAGGAATAAAGAAAGGGCATTCTTGGTTTGTTTTGTTTTATCTCTGGAGGCATTCGTTTTGTCTGGACCCCTTTCTCCCTCATGCTTAGTCCCATTACTTATGAGATTTTAAGACGTTCACCTAATAGTTTGCCGATTTTAAGAACTTTCGCCCTATTTCTTTGTCAACCTTTCGTGCAATTCAGGTGTCTATATTTTTCCTGGCGAGCGATAGCGAGCCTGTAATTTAATAGACATTAACTTACTTACATTACATTACCATTACATTAACTAATTACATTAATTACATTAACCATTAACTGCACCATTGATCAACATATACTTGGTGCCGAGACATCACTTATTTGGCCGACTGTATGGTCGCGCTAATAAGTCATGCCCAAGCTGTCATTACGTTTGGCTTGCTCTGTGCTGTATTAATGTCTGTCAGATGTTGAATAGGGTGGGTAAGTGTAGGAATATGTTTGTATATTTCACTCGATATGAAGAAATGAAGGTTAGATATTGCTGGTACCAATTATTGATCAAAACATAGTTGGTGCCGAGACATGACTTATTTGGCCGACTGTATACCAGATACATGAGACATACAAGATAAATTTGTACATTTTTCGGTAGAAAAATTTCCCGGCCGAAGGCCGATTCCTCTTAAAATTGCAGGCTCGCTTTCGCTCGCCAGGAAATAATCAACACTTAAATGACACGAAAGGTCTTAAAATTGACAACGAAATTTGGCGAAAGGTGTTAAAATAGCCAAACTAATGGGCCGAACGTCTTATAATCTCAAAACTAGTGGGGCTAAATGTAACGGGAAGAAATTGTACTTTCCCTTTTGGTATATGTTGTAAGGTTTGACTTAACTGTAAGATTTTTTCCCCTTCATTCACTCTTCCCTATATTTAAGGGAAATGTATCGTTTAAGAAGGGTTAAGTAACCCTTGTCTATGTAAAGAGGGATTTAGCCTAGATCAGGAGGAGAACTAATATTCTCAAATCTATCTAAAATACTTTCAAGCCTAATTTATCTTTTCACCTCTTCTGTTATTCCCTGTAAAAATCCTTCCTTTTCGAATTTAGAGTAATGCCCCCTTGTGTAAAAAGACCGCCAATTCCTACCCAAGCGACGCCACCCTTTGTGGTCACCCTCCCCTTTTTTGGCGGGATCCCTGGCACTGGCCCTCGGCCCCTCACTGTCGTGACCCCAGGCCTACGAGAGAGACCTACCCCCCAGTCTCTGTCATCATTCCCCGCTTCTTCTCCGGACTTAGGCTTCCTTTCCCTCCATTCAGAGGGAACCAGTTTGGGACGGAGTCGATGTGATGCTGAATTGCTGATGGCGGAGAATCGGAGATTCACCCCTCCCATTGGCTGAGTGCAGGATGCTGAACTCGTGTACTGTACTAGGGTTCAAGGACCGCAGGAAGACGTATGATTACCCCCTATACCCCAGGATACGGTAGGCCGAAGAAACCTACAGGCAAGCCTGGCCGATACCGGTATCTAGTGGAATTGGGATGTATAATACTGAGAGGAATGGGGTGGATACAGACAGCAATATTCGAGTCCTACTCCTAGGTTAAGAGACTGTCCCAGTATGGTAATGGATTGGTCCCAGGTTAATGGTATAGAGATAATTAGATACGGACCCTACGGTACCAATGTTAAGAGTTGTAAACGGTAAAATGTTCCTTAAATATTAATATCAAGCTTAAGATTACTGCAATATGTTTGTATCTATCCTCCCGTACCTATTTGGATCTAAATGTGTTGTCAGGATAGTAAATCGGAGCTGTCAGCATTAAATTGGTCTAAGAATAGTACCAGTAGCCTAACCGAGAGTTAAAGTCTTGTCAGCCAACATTGAAGGTGAAGTTCTTGATTGGTCTTTGCTAGCCTCCGATTTATCCTACTGTCCTAATCTACCTGAATAATGAGCATGAGTCACGATTGCATAAAGAATAAGAAAACCATGGGGACGGCCAGTTCACCTGAAGGTGGGCGATCAAATAATTCGAATGAATTACCGTTCCCAAAAACATCCTTATGTGATATCTAGAAAGTAGAGAATATGCTAGGTCTCAGTGGGGTTTTTGTGGTTCTTTGGTGTTATCATCGTGTCGGAGTTGCAGCCTTATCACCTTCCTCGAAGGATGTTGGATGTGGGTCAACCAAACAGGGTTGTCCTCGCGTTAATTAGAATGCAATAACGGGTTTGTCGTCATCTCTTCCTTTCTATCCTTGAGTACCTATTTTCCACCTTCGCAGCTTAATCTATCTTTTTCTGTCTTACCCTCTCTCTCTCTTGTTGGCAGCAGAAGAAGGGATGTTGATAAAGAAAGAGAGATACCCCCCCCCCCTGTTACAGTGGTGGCAGCGGTGGGATTTCTTTAGGAGTCCATGGTTTGACATGCTCCTGTTCCGTTCAGGGCTCCTGAATTAATCCCGTACCCCCCGTAGAAGAGACTGTACAGTACTGGTTCTTATACTTTCGCTCGGGTGTTTAGAATCAGTGCGTTGCAGTTGTCATTTTTCACGCTACCAACCCGTGAAATAGTACCACAAACAGTATTGGCCATGCTACCACATTTCAATACGGTTAGTGTAATATTTCAGGGAATCTTTAAGTTCAGCAGATACCAGCAAGAGTCCCAGTGACTGTGAAGGAACCGCAAAGTTGAGATAGCGGTGGTTAGTGTTTTCCGGTTATTAGTTGTCTATCAATTATCCTTCTTTCCTGTCCAAGATGGAGAATCCTGATCCAGAACCAAGGCACGAGGTGCAAGACGTTTTAGTCAGGAGGAATGAGGAACGCCAAGAGGCTATGTCCGTCGTGAAAGAGGTCCTGGAAAAGACCTCACTGACCATGGCCAGGAAGTTTAGAGACGTGGCTAATCGGAACCGCCGGAATGAAAAGGTCAATGTGGACGACATGGTATGGATCAGGAACGAGAATCCACTACCAGGGACTAGCCAAAAGTTGAACGCAAAGTGGGTGGGTCCCTTTAGGGTTAAGGAAGTAGTCCGAGACGGGGCTGCGTATAAGCTAGTAAATCCCTATACGGGTGTGTTTATGAAAAGGGCCGCTGAGAAAGTGAAACCGTTCATGGGTGAGGAGTATTGACAGGTAGAGCTAGTTGAAATGCCGGTTGAGGAAGACTATCAACCTGAGATTTTAGCACCCAGAGCCCGTCAGCCGGCCCGGCGTTATATAGAATCTTGTTAGAGTGTACCGTAGAGTCCCTGTTGTGGTCGTCTTGTTGTGTACTCCCCTGTGGCCCCCGCATGGTTAATTAATCTTTCCGGTCAAACCCCCGTGCAGCAAAACTTTAAGAGACGTAGGTGCCTAGGTTATGTAGAACGTCATACAGGTGATTGGGACTAGGGTGGTGGCGTTCCCATCAGGACGTGCTGTTGGCTCTGAGTACCTTTATGGTTGACTGGGGTTATACTCCTTTCGTCCCGAGGCTCAGCCAGCGCACAGAGTGTGAAGGGACTCCCACGATACGGGCGTCCACGCTGCTCTCTAGTCTGGTCTCCTGGGGTTTTCCAAGCAATAAAGGGGTGGAGAGAGGCTGTCTCTACGGGGACAAGATAGTGCCTGGTTGGCACTCTCCTGAAAAGGAGGGACACTTTATAGAGTGGTATAGTGATTTGTTGTTGAAGGAAGGGACGCCCCACAGGCAGAGTACAGTACAGTAATGTGTCAGATTCTAAGACGTTGGGTATAGACTGCGAGTTCTGGGCATGGTAAGATGCCAGGCGGATCAGAAATTCTGCTGTAATAAGGTAAGGCTGGATTAATTGGTAACTGTATAATGTTTATGTTGATGAAAGAGTGAATGAGGTAAAAAGTCTTCAAAGAAAAGGTAGAGCTGTGTAACGGGAAGAAATTGTACTTTCCCTTTTGGTATATGTTGTAAGGTTTGACTTAACTGTAAGATTTTTTCCCCTTCATTCACTCTTCCCTATATTTAAGGGAAATGTATCGTTTAAGAAGGGTTAAGTAACCCTTGTCTATGTAAAGAGGGATTTAGCCTAGATCAGGAGGAGAACTAATATTCTCAAATCTATCTAAAATACTTTCAAGCCTAATTTATCTTTTCACCTCTTCTGTTATTCCCTGTAAAAGTCCTTCCTTTTCGAATTTAGAGTAATGCCCCCTTGTGTAAAAAGACCGCCAATTC
This sequence comes from Paralithodes platypus, assembly GCA_032716605.1. Classification (NCBI taxonomy): domain Eukaryota; kingdom Metazoa; phylum Arthropoda; class Malacostraca; order Decapoda; family Lithodidae; genus Paralithodes; species Paralithodes platypus. The sequence goes on along the minus strand of CM064505.1, from coordinate 1,473,540 downwards.
CTACCCAAGCGACGCCACCCTTTGTGGTCACCCTCCCCTTTTTTGGCGGGATCCCTGGCACTGGCCCTCGGCCCCTCACTGTCGTGACCCCAGGCCTACGAGAGAGACCTACCCCCCCGTCTCTGTCATCATTCCCCGCTTCTCCGGACTTAGGCTTCCTTTCCCTCCATTCAGAGGGAACCAGTTTGGGACGGAGTCGATGTGATGCTGAATTGCTGATGGCGGAGAATCGGAGATTCACCCCTCCCATTGGCTGAGTGCAGGATGCTGAACTCGTGTACTGTACGAGGGTTCAAGGACCGCAGGAAGACGTATGATTACCCCCTATACCCCAGGATACGGTAGGCCGAAGAAACCTACAGGCAAGCCTGGCCGATACCGGTATCTAGTGGAATTGGGATGTATAATACTGAGAGGAATGGGGTGGATACAGACAGCAATATTCGAGTCCTACTCCTAGGTTAAGAGACTGTCCCAGTATGGTAATGGATTGGTCCCAGGTTAATGGTATAGAGATAATTAGATACGGACCCTACGGTACCAATGTTAAGAGTTGTAAACGGTAAAATGTTCCTTAAATATTAATATCAAGCTTAAGATTACTGCAATATGTTTGTATCTATCCTCCCGTACCTATTTGGATCTAAATGTGTTGTCAGGATAGTAAATCGGAGCTGTCAGCATTAAATTGGTCTAAGAATAGTACCAGTAGCCTAACCGAGAGTTAAAGTCTTGTCAGCCAACATTGAAGGTGAAGTTCTTGATTGGTCTTTGCTAGCCTCCGATTTATCCTACTGTCCTAATCTACCTGAATAATGAGCATGAGTCACGATTGCATAAAGAATAAGAAAACCATGGGGACGGCCAGTTCACCTGAAGGTGGGCGATCAAATAATTCGAATGAATTACCGTTCCCAAAAACATCCTTATGTGATATCTAGAAAGTAGAGAATATGCTAGGTCTCAGTGGGGTTTTTGTGGTTCTTTGGTGTTATCATCGTGTCGGAGTTACAGCCTTATCACCTTCCTCGAAGGATGTTGGATGTGGGTTAACCAAACAGGGTTGTCCTCTCGTTAATTAGAATGCAATAACGGGTTTGTCGTCATCTCTTCCTTTCTATCCTTGAGTACCTATTTTCCACCTTCGCAGCTTAATCTATCTTTTTCTGTCTTACCCTCTCTCTCTCTCTTGTTGGCAGCAGAAGAAGGGATGTTGATAAAGAAAGAGAGATCCCCCCCCCCCCCCCCCGTTACATAAACATTAGGGAGAAGGGGGTCCAGAAAAACGGTCTGCCTGCCCTTAATCGTAGTCATGTGCTGTATTTATATCTATCTTGATGGTGTAATGGTTAAAGCTGGTATCACACGAGCCCTTTTTCCCTCGACATTTATGCTCAACACTGGTCTGGCAGCTTAGGAGGTCAACATTTTAAGTATTTCGGTTACCTTATTTCATCTACCATATCAGTCTAGTGTCCAATACCAGTGCAAAATAGTCCAGAAATGTTGCCCAAAATTTTTTGATTATGGAATGTTGACTATTAAAGCTCTCATGTGATACTGGCTTAAGAGTGTTTAAGGGGAAGTTTTTAGTTTGGTCTCTAGATATCCATCAAGCTTAAAATTACTCCCCCTTGACCCCCTTTCAAGATAAATTTGTACATTTTTCGGTAGAACAATTTCCCGGCCGAAGGCCGGTTCGCCTTAAATTGCAGGCTCGCTGTCGCTCGCCAGGAAAAAATAGACACCTAAATGGCACGAATGGTCTTAAAATTGACAGAAATGGGGCGAGGGTTCTTAAAATCGCCAAACTAATGGAGCAAGCGTCTTTAAATCTCACAAGCAATGGGGCCAAACATGAGGGAGAAAGGAGTCAAGACAAAAATCCCTCAAGTGCATATCTCCCCTTAAGATCTGTATATGGTAGCCCAGGTTCGAATCCCGGGGAGATCACATGCTTTCATTAATTTCATTGGGGGGGTGTTTGGTGTTGGAGTGAAATTAATATAAATAGATGATCAGCAATATTTAAACATTTCTTCATTTCGAGTGAGATAAGCAAGCATTTTCCTTCATTTACCTACCCTATTCAACATCTGACAGACATTAATACAGCACAGGGCGAGTGAAACGTAATGACAGCTGAGACATGACTTATTAGCGTTACCGTTACCGTACACTCAGATGCCATAGTTACAGTTAAAATAGCCTCCACACTCCAACCGCATCACATACCAAACTCACCATAGCCCTTCCCCATCACACACACACCACCATACACTCACTGTAACTTGTCCCTACCACACACCACCACACACTTACCATAATTCCTCCCTACCACACACCACCACACGCAACGTATCTTGATACCACCTAACACTCCCTGTAACTACATCACCACACACCACAAACCACCACACACTAACTGTAACTTGTTCCTACCACACACCACTACACACCACACTCACCATAACGCCTCCTCACCACCACACACCACACACCACCACACACTAACTGTAACTTGTCCCTACCACACACCACTACACACCACACTCACCACTCCCCACCACTACACACCACACCACCACACACTCACGGTAACTTGAGCCCACCACCACCATACTGTGGCTGGTACGGTGCCTTGAATGTGTTAGGTATCTGCAATCCCTCCATTGCTACAGACCCAAAGCCATATATCTCTATCTTATCAGGACAAGGGGGCAGACAGCTGGGCCTAATCAGAGCACCTTTGAGGGGGTAGTCTGTCATTGTTTTCATTGTTTTCATTGTTTTCATTGTTTTCATTGTTTATTTCCTTATTTTGACAGTTTAGTATTAGTCCTCCCCCTCCCCCCCCCCCCCCCCTCCAAAGAAATGAAATAATGTAAATAAATAAATTATAAATAAATATAAATAAATAATATTAATAATAAATAAGATAATTATATATATATATATATATATATATATATATATATATATATATATATATATATATATATATATATATATATATATATATATATATATATATATATACAGTGTAATGTAGGCTATATATAAGAGCAAATCAATACAACCCATCCCCCTATTAAGCTATTACGACGATTGTGTAGCGAAATATGATGTCAATTGTGAAACCTTGGCTTTAATATGATGCAGAAGCAGGTTAGTTGTTTATTCGTCCAGTAAATATCGAGAAATTACCTTAAATGTGTCTATATGTATTTTTCGTATAACATGTATTAGTTATCCAAAGAAATTATCGTTTTCTGTAAGACACCTTCATTTTCTTTTTATTTAAAACGGAAACTAATATATTTAAAAAAAAATCCTCCTATAAAATTTGTCTCGAGTTGGCACGCGGCCACCACCAACTATGGGGTATGTGCTTGTGTATATATATAAGGTCTACATACATACATGCATACATACGTACATACATACATACATACATACAACTGCACCATCAGTGCATAGTTTCAAAGCACGGTATGACAAACATATCTTAGGAGGCGGGAATTAACGAGCATGCTCACTCCCGCAAATACAACTAGTGTAAGTACAACTAGTGTAAGTACATAGGCCTACATACTGTATATATTTTTTACTAACAGCTACAAAGACACCGCCTCAAGTAATCGAAAATAATGAAGTACAGTTGGGCCGTTCTCCACGTAAATTTGACTCCACTCCCTGATTTCTACATGGAAATAAAACAGCATGATTAAGGGGAGATGGGTCGTTTTTCTGGACCCCTTTCTCCCTCGTGGTTATCCCCATTAGTTTTAAAATGTTAAGACTTTCGGCCCATTATTTTGGCGATTTTAACACCTTTCGCCCCATTCTGTTGTCAATTTTAAGACCTTTCATGCCATTTAGGTGTCGATAGCGAGCCTGAAATTATAAGAGGAACCAGCCTTTGGCTAGAACATTTTTCTACCGAAAAATTTAGTAGTTTTCTAAGCTTGATGGAGGTCTAGCGAGGAAACTAAGAAATAAATGAATAACTTAATTATTAGACCAAAATAACAGCCCATCTCCCTTTAACGAACAAGAAAAAATTGGTATGTAATCGTTAAATGATCATATAAGTAACTACCGTATAAGTAATAACACTTTTAATTCAATCATACCGATTTCAAAATTCTTTCCATACATAAAATCACGGAATGGCTACAAATACACGTCGGACCAGATAGTGTTAACCTATCCTATACCGGTGACGTCCTTTTCATTATATTCCGGCAACTATTAGACGATTGTGTTCAGCTTAGGAAGGACCTCTAACAATTAAAAGACTACAGCAGACTATCTCATTTCATCCTTAGAGCCATCACAGATTCTTCCCAAGCTGAATAAAACCGTCTAATAATGCCCAGAATATGATGAGAAGAACATGTCATCGGCACTGAATGGGTTAAGGGGGGAGGGTTTATTTCTTGGTCGATTATTTCATATATATTTATTATGTTTTTAGTTTCCTCCCTAGACCTCCATCATGCAAGCTTTAAGGGGAGGTTTTTAGTGTGTTTCTTAGACTTCCATCAAGCTTGAAATTACACCCCCTTGACCCCCTTTCAAGATAAATTTGTACATTTTTCGGTAGAAAATTTCCCGGCCGAAGGCCGGTTCCTCTTAAATTACAGGCTCGCTATCGCTCGCCAGGAAAAAAACGACACCTAAATGGCACGAAAGGTCTTAAAAGTGACATAAATGGGGCGAAAGTTCCTAAAATCGCCAAACTAATGGGGCGAACGTCTTAAAATTGGAAAAGCAATGGGGCTAAACATGAGGGAGAAAGGAGTCAAGAAAAAACTCCCTCAAGTGGAAATCTCCCCTTAAAAAGGTTGACCTGTAAGTGAATAAAACTGGAATTTTGTAACTCATGTCCTTCTACCTCAGGCTACGAACTAATCAATCACCCCTCGTACAAGTGTTGAAAAGTAAAGGTGCTAGAACAAAACCCTTTAATACTCCAGAGTTCACAAGGAAGAATTATCATGTTTGCCCACTACACTTGACAGCACCTTGGGTTCTGAATACAGTTTCTACGCCAGATTATTACACGCCACGGAATCCCACAAAGATGCTGAAGTTCCATAGTGTCTCACCGAGTCAATAGGCTTCTTGATATCAACATAGACAGCAAGCAATTCCTCTCAAAACTCGTGTTGTCATTCCGTAAGGATCTGGACTGCTAAAGCCTGCGTCTGTTATTGGTTATCTGAAGATCCTTAGCCTACTATTGATCATATTATTAGGACAACATGTATGCTTACAATGGAGGAAGCTCAAATGGAGCACATGTCCACAATTCGTTGTCGGATTTTATTGGTTGATAACTAAATATAAGCCAAATAGTGGACACTCCAAAATGGCTGCCAGGGCCCATCAGTGTCAATTACAATCATACTTTATCTACCTATTTTACTTGGATGACATAATTGAGAATATGTAAGCTTCTAGATGAGGCTAACATGCATCTATGCCGCGTTTTGAACCACTTGTCACATGATCCGAACACAATTAAGATCCCCCTGTGTGAGCTCGCCCATTGTGAAGTCCCCGTTCGTTTTTGTTCGGCTATGGATTATTATTTAGATAAATGAGCAGATAGGAATAACTTGCAGACCTCTCATTGTGTAGACAACGTATGTCATATGCAAATTGCATTAGCTCGATAAATTTGCATTGATAGGTTACCATTGGTTACCTGCCATGAAGATTTGTATAGGAACATTATCAGTCTTTATTTTTCGTGACTATAACACTAAAATAAATGTATTTCTTAATATCCTATGTTAAGTAATAATCAAATATACACATTAATTGTCTATCTAAGGATTGACGAGGTTCATTGATTAACAACATGATTTTAGAAGATAAAAATTTACCCCGAGGAGCTTGAGTACATTTAGCAATCCTGTTTTTAGGATATTTCTGTTACATTTTGTTTGGACAGAACATTGACAGTCTTAGATGATTTTGGTAGTTTATAGACTAATGGATGCATTTATTTAAGACCTATTTGGGATTATATAAGAAGAAAATGGTCTAGATGAGGTAAAAATGGTCGATTCTGAAAGCAAGACAGTGAGGTGACAGGAATGATCGTCAGTCATCTGTTTCTCTAGTGTGTGTCAGTGCAGCGTTCGTTTACCCTCGTGAATTATGCCTATTTCCTCCTAAATGAGCTCTCCCAGTTCACTTAGGGATGATGATATTGAGAAGGTGAGTAATGGGGCTTAAGTGGATGGTATAATTAATGGGGGGAATGGTCTAGAATAGGTCAAAAATGGCGTTTATCGTAGAGGACCTGGAGGCAGACGAATTTGTCCTCGAATGCCAGAGTTTGATTGTTGTTTACTTTGCTCCTTGTTCCTCTTTCGTCTTGGGTATTTTCATTTGCTACAGCCTGGTGATTTTGGGTGATTTGATTTGAGATTTGTGTATCCTATTTTCCTGATCCAATGAATTAATTAAAGCCTAGGCTATTCTGATTTGGGATTGGAGCTTGGAGGAGAGGAGGTCCGGGAGGTAGCCTATATTGACAGGTACTGAAAGGGTTATTAGTCTAGTCACTGTTAGGCTAAACCATTATCATTAACTAACTATTATCACTATCTTCTGTTTCACCTTCTGTACCTACTAGGCTACCTTGTCTCTGTCCAAACCCTGAGACAGATCCAACAGTTCCAACCAGAGTTTTTTTTTTTTTTTTTTCTATCCTAGCCTATTCCAACTAGCCTAGGCTAGTCAACTACTCCCTGAGAGCATCAAGTGAAGAGCTGATGAGAAGGTTAGGTATACTAGCCTAGTCCTATTCTTCATCTGGACCTCAGGTAAAATTGCCATTTTGGTGCCACAGCCAATGTCACATGTGTGACATGTGACATGTCAGCCTACCGTGTGAATATGGTTTCCTATGTTATTTGATAGAATTGAGGGTAAGGATGGTGGGTAAATTTTTGCCTTGTCCTTGTGACAGCCAAGAGTTTTAACACATAGGCTAGGCTACCATAATCATAGGCGTATATATTTTTTCCTACCGGTATTTTCTTTCTTTGATATTATAGCTTACAGTATTTTCTTTCTTTGATATTATAGCTTACAGTATTTTTCTACAGCTGAGCAAGGACTGCAGGGCTGTATTAATAACAATCTGATACCCGTATATTTTATTATACTAATATTGCTCTTTTTCTATTATTTCAGAGAACGTAATTGATTGGTGGAATCTACTTTGAAGAAAATCAGCTCGTTTACTGCCAAGGTAATTGTGTACCGTATGCTGTACAGTTTTGTATAAAATATCTTGACATTAGGCTAACTTGATTAAGTTGATTCATCCCCTGCAGGACCAGAATATCCACTACTCTACTCTACTCTATTAGCATTACTGGTAGACAGGTCTCCCTCGATTTATGATTGGGTCCAGGGTTACGTTCCTGAAAACCTGAACTTAAATAAAAAAAATTGTATAGCAAACGGTAAAATTAATGGGGTAGGGCTAAATGGGCTCGGACCAGCAAAAACACAAACACTAAAAAAAACCCCAGCCCCCACCCATAATACAGGGTTAGGTTAGGACCGTTAGGTTACGCTAATGTTGAAAATACTAAAATGCAATGGTCCTCGGTATTAAACAACACTGTATATCAAAGAAAAATACAAAAAAATAACTAGTAAAAAGGCTGTCCGGGGTCTCTTCAATTTTTACCAACAAAACTATACTGTAATAAAAAAAAATGTTTTTTATTATTATTAATTTCACCATAGGCCCTAACACCAAACACTTCCAATGAAATTAATGAAAGCATAGGCTATAATATGTGATCCACCAGGATTCGAACCCGGGTTATCACACACATATTTTTAGACACCTTAACCATTACACAACCAAGACGGTTAATCATAAATTGGGGCATCGTATAGTGAGAGACCTGTATACTGTTATAATGTTTAGGGGACAGTGTTTGTAGTAGAGTTTGCGTTTGACAGACTATTGACTTCAGCAGGGGAGGCGAGGGGTGTTGGACAGGGTTTTCTACTTTTGACCTAACAGAGACAAAGCATCCATTATGACAAACAAGAACAAGCAATGTAAGTGTAAATCCATGGAACCAAGTTCACCAATAATGACTATATACTGTATAGTATACCGGTATACATACACAATACTAAAGACTGAGTGCGGCAAGATCCTGTGTAGCGGGTGGAACTGGTTTTCAGATACCTATAGGCCTATACTAAGAAATATTGAACATTATCTTTAAACCCTCACAGACCGGTCTCGCCTTCTATAGGATAGCCCCGAACCCCGGGGGATCTGGCCGTAAAACGTTGTAATAGGCTAACCCTATCTTTGTTATTTTAACTGCTAAAGAATTCACACACATCTCAAAACGTAGCCCTGTTTCGTATCTGTAGACTGGCGTTGAGTAGAGCTCTCTAGGTCAACTGGTTCAGTTGTGATGACGATTTCCGTGGAGAAAGTTTTGAGGCGATGTTAGCAATAATCGAACAATAACAAGATTAATTCTTGTTCTCCAAAACAATAACAACAAAAGTGAGACTTCTTGTTCTTGACGGTGCATAAGAACATAAGAAAATGGGAGTCTGCAAAAAGCCGATCGGCCCACACAAGGCAGATCCCTGTCACACCCAACCCCAATTTCAAGGCCCAATTATAGGCCCAACTCACTAATACCTTGAGTACAGCCCCCACCAAAACGGTCAGGGATTATCACAAGATTACGGGGGTCTGCTGAACGCTGATTGGCCCACACCTGGTAGATCCCCCTCACACCCAACCCATCTCGTCCATATGCCTATCTAATTTTATCTTAAAGCTCCCTATCGTTCTTGATCCCACCATATCACTTGGTAGCCTATTCCACCCATCTACAACTCTGTTACCAAACCAATATTTGCCTATATCTTTTCTGAAACGAAATTTATCTAATTTGAAACCATTTGTACGAGTTTTTTCGCTATCACTGAGCTTTAGTACATTTTTCATGTCCCCTTTATTAATCCCACTAACCCACTTGAATACCTCTATCATATCCCCTCTAACTCTGCGTCTCTCTAACGAATGTAAGCCTAATTTCTTCAACCTTTCTTTATACGGAAAATTTCTAATATTATGGATCATTTTTGTCATTCTATGTTGTACTCTCTCCAATGAATCTATGTCCATTCTGTAATAAGGACACCAAAATTGAACAGCATAATCCATATGGGGTCTCACTAATGACAAGTAAAGTTTTAAGATAACATCAGCAGTTCTGTTACTCACACTCCTAGATATGAACCCGAGAATCCTGTTTGCCTTGTTACGAACGCTTATACTGTACAGTACATTGTTTTCTAGGCTTCAAATCATTGCTAACAAACACACCTAGATCTTTCTCACAGTCTGAGTTTTCTAATTCCATATTAGCTAGTTATATATAACATTTGTATGCATCTTCCCTATCTTTAATACCTTGCATTTGTCAATGTTAAACTTCATCTGCCAATTTACTGACCATTCGTGTAATGTATCTAGATCCCTTTGCAGACACTCTATATCTCTATCTGAATCAATTTTTCTCCCCATTTTGGTATCGTCTGCAAATTTACTTATCCTACTAGTTACAGTATACCTAAATCAAGGTCATGTATGTATATAGGCTAATAAACAACAGAGGACCTAATACAGATCCCTGGGGGACACCACTTTTGACTGCTCCCCATTCTGACTTGGTACCATTTATGCTGACTCTCTGCTTCCTTCCTACCAATTAGCCATGACCATTAGGTGCGCGTCGCTCCGACCGGCTGTGTTTACATGCGTCGGTTAATAGGCTTTCAAGCTTATGGAGCTCATGAGCCCATCCGGTCTCCACGGCACGAGTTTGTTTTGGGCTCCTCAGATCCCAACCGGGTACCAGGGGTTAACCTAACCAAACCTAGTATATTAGTGGACTATCTATGAATGTAAAATGTAAAAATATACGGTATTGTAACATTACCAAATTATTGAGATATAGGTAGAAGTCTCCCCGCTACACAGGATTATACCTTGAGTGCTCCCCACAAATGCGGTTCCGTTCTCATGTTCTAACTTTTTTCCACTTTATTATTTTGGTGTTGGGATGCAGTGACCCCAGAGAAGCAACAGCAACTAACAAATCAAGGAGACAGTTCTAGTTAGAGAGCCCAGAAGGAGAAAATCAGATATTCAAGCTAAATACTTGTGTTAAGAAACTGGTCAACCAAATTAATAGAAAACAAATTAATGCTTCAATAAAACATTAACTCTAGATTTAAAAGTAGAGATATTCGCTGACTACAGTCTCATTTGGTAAATAATTCCACAAGTCAATCAATGATAGAATAAAGCATCAAGAAAACTAAATTGTTGAAACATTCACATACCGGTAATTCACACGCGTACAGTATTAGTTGGACCAGTGCGTAAATAATCAACTATAGTATGTATTTTCAGCTGATTGTAAATGTTCATGTTCTCTTTTTGAATACTCAGTTATTATAAAGATTTTGTAGTATAGGCCTATATAATACCGGTATATATTCTTAGTTATAAAACTTGGTATGTCTATGATGCAAAGATATAGCAATTTCATATTTTTTCGTTAAGGATCGTTTCATTAACCTGACAAGCGCGATATAGACCTAGGTGCAAGGGTAGTTATTTGTGCATTTCTAGCCCTGGATTCTGACAGAATTCGTTATATTTACAATATAAAGCATTATTTGTTTTCGGTATGCTTTTATTTTACATATATGATGTATATATGAACCTTCAAGAGTGCTAAAATAAGTGGGAAAAGCATTTGGGTGGTGAAAAACGAAGATATTGGCCACCCGGTCATAATCTCAGGCGAGAGAGAGCCACAGGCAGCCCTCCCCTCTCGCTGTCTGGGAGTCAACTGAGACGAGCGGGGCGGTGTGTGCCGGTGTCTGGGTGTTGCATAACGATCTTTTATGCAACCCACTTGTGCTACATTATCGCGGGAGAGAAAAATAACCGATAAATGATGATAATAAGAGGAAAAATAGGTGATAATTGAGGAGGGGGGGGAATAAGGTGGGGAAGGAGGGGAGGGGTGAGAAACACATGGATGAGTACTAGAGGGGAATTATCTCACCTAGAGACAAAATCCTTTGTTTTGATAGGCCCTTTTTTTTTTTGGAAGGCTTTTTTTATGGTCTTGCTTCCGTGAGGCCTATCGCATTCCCTATAGGAAGCCTTCCGTGAGGCCTATCGCGCTTGCCGGGTTAAGGATCGAAAAATTAACTGCTAAGGGATTCAATTTATCGACAGCTGAAAAAAACGTATGGGAAGTGAGAGAGTGTACGAGAGTAACGAGAGTGAGGTGGAAGGACATAGAAGGAGATGTAGATCGAGTGAGAGGTGGAAGGATGGAGTTAAGAAGTATATGAGCGAAAGTGGTGCTGGATGGGAGGAGGGGCGTCGACTGATTAGGGACAGAGGTGCATGGGGGCGTTTCGTTCGTGGCCATCCCTTTGGGGATCACGGCGTCCGGCAATAGATAGATCTACAGTACAGTATATGAAAAGAAACCAAGTACTGTACAGGTCTAGGCTAGTGTACTGTAAATAGATGAAGAAACTAATTAATGTGATCTGGTTGTGGGAAGGAGGTTATGGGTACAGCCAAGAATGCCACACTCACAGTACCCTTAACCCCCTGTGCCAGACATTACTCAACATAGGGAATAGTGCCAGCAGGGTGGCCCAATTGTTATTTAGTTTGTAATGTGTCAACGAGGTGGAGGAAAGAGATTATATTTTTAGTTGACAGTAAATTGCCATATCCTAATCTTGATTACTTAGTTATTACAAAGATTTGTTGGTGCTGCTTTAGCGTGTCGTCTACCGCGCACCCATGGTCTACCGCTACCTACTGGGTACTAGGAACCAGTGGCGGCTCGTCCATGAGAGCTGTTGAGCTGCAGACCTCCCTGGCTCACAGCACTGTCAGGCAGATGATTATGATAGACACAGGAGCCTCAGGAGGTTAATATTTGACAACATACATTTGAAAATACTAAGCATCTGTATACTATTCAGCAGCTTGCTATGTTAAATTGTGTTAAATTCTAACCTCAATTAAGCAGATTTCATAAGTATATACTGTATAACATCTAGTACCGTACAAGAGTTTTCCCAGCCTCAGTGGCGGCACCAAAAGACACTATGAGCTGCACCAGCGTCAGCCCTCACTGCCCCTCAGTCTTGTGTTGACATATGATTTAGCCTATGCGTGTGCATGAATAGCATTCTGTTAGCTACGATCGTAGCTTTGTTTCAGTGTTCTTAGTATTTCACTATCATACATTTTGGTTAGTATACATGAGCATGAAGGACGCTTATGATTTATATAGACTAGGCCTACCATTAGTCTAGGGACGCAATTTTATTCAGTTTATTAAACACCTTGCAGGCATTCCCTTAGCCTATTTAAGACCTAACAATGTTTCCCTTTTTTCATAATCAGTTATTATTTTCTATGTTTCTAGCTCGGCCTACCTGGCTGTAGGCGATTTTCTTAGCTTATAAAGAAACTTCTGAAGTTTATGAGTAAATAATTTAGCAAAAATAATGAAAATATCAGAATTATGTGGTGGTTTTGTGTTCTTATATTTCAAAAAAGTATTTTACTAAAGCGTTATTTCCACAGCAATTTTGATAAGTTATTATGTCGTCCCTGTTTTAGTTAGTTTGTTTTGCAAGCTTTACATTATTATTACAAAGCTTCGATCGTGGCTTTTGGGTATTTCTAACTAGGCTATGCTGTATTATTATTATAATCTATATTTTATTAATTTCACCACAACACCAAACATGATAGGTTGATTGAGCATAATGGCAAATAGTTAGATGTTTGCAAAACATTATTTTTTCTCATTTGACACTTAGCAAAAATATTGATAGGAAATTAAAACAAAAGAAAGAGCCGCCATTGTTATCTTGTGAACAGTATACAAAGAGAATAAAGTAAGTACAGTAGTAATGTTTTAAGTTTATAACAATTTTACTGATATAGGAAATATGCAGTCCCTCTATATTATTTTATCACGAGCCGCCACTGCTAGGAACCCACACTAGAAGGTATATGAGGGTTAGTTTTGTATCCCATTTACTGGGTACCGGTACTAGGAACCCGCACTAGCTGGTAGGTAAGGATGTCTTTCGGGCGTACCGACGGTAGCACCCGCCTTGTTTACACTACGCGCACGCTCGCGATCATGTTCCCGTCTATTTTGACTGCTGTGGGATACAATAATAGGTTGAGGAGGGGCTTTGTTCCCCCCCCCCCCCTCCCCATGACTTATTGTCATCATCATATAGCCTACAGTAATTATATATTGCCAGCAGGGGACAAGTATAAAAAAAATGCCGTCAAAATAGACGGAAACTTAACCGCGAGCGCACGATCTATGTAAACATGACGACAATACGCCCGGAGAGCGTACTATATCCTTCCCGTTTTGTATCCAATTTTCTGGGTACCGGTACTAGGAACCCACACTAGCTGATAGTGTAACTTTTGTATCCCACCTACTTGGTTTAGGTTAGGTTAGGTTGGGTTGTATGGTTAGGTTAATCTCAAAACACTGGGACTCAGAAGCAATAATCATTAATAAAGTGCTTAGCACACTTTTGGGTGTTCTTTAAAGGTGGTGGTGCATGGGTTGAGAAAAACATGGAATAATAATCGCCAACCTGCACATAATTATCTTTCAAAATGCAATGGCACTGAAATAATTACCGGTATTAACAATGGTACCGGTATACAGTACTGTATAGGATTTTGTGGATCGTCTACACCGGACCTGTGACGTCATAGGAGTGTAAGTCCACCATGCAGTCCAGGATACTCCTGTGACATCACAGGTCTGGTGTAGACGATCCACAAAATCCTTTATACCATTGTAAATAATTATTTCAGTGTAGGCGGGTGCCCAACCCCGAAAGGGGTTGAAATAGGGGAGCTATCCCCCCCCCCCGCCAAAGGCGGCTTTCTAGGGCCTTTCCTAGCTGATGCTGAGAGGATTGGGTTCTAGTCATGTGGTGATGGGCTGGTCTATCAGAGTGAGAGCTGAGCAATCTCTGCCATACCCATAGCTTACTCTGACTGTTCCTTTAACTTATATATTTTCTAGATCTCAAGTGACGGCGTCTCTTCCGTGGATTGACCTCCCAATCTACCAAGATTGGAAGCCAAAGCGTCACATTTTTCCCTTGACCCTCGACTTTCTCTTCATAATTGCTGAGGGGCACAGGGCCCTGGGTGGGGCTTTGGTTTCCCGGACGTTTCCGCACCCTCCTCAGCTCCCCGCCATGGAGTGGCTTCGGTCACCCAGGCTTTATTGTGGTCGGCGGGGTGGGTTCTGTGGGGGCACTCGGTTATGGCCTTGGAATTGCTCGGGGCCTTGGGGCTGTTCGGCCAGGCAGCTTGGGGAACAACAACAACAACAACATTATTTCAGTGTCATTGAATTTTGCAAGATAGTTATGTGCAGGTTGGCGATTTAATATGATTCCATGTACAGTATATCTAAACCCATGCACCACCACCTTTAATGTAAGTGACCTGGTAGACCGCAGGCTAAAGTGTGAATGTTCCGGTACATCGCACGCTAAAGCGGCACCAATTTGTTTTGCTAAATGCATTACAGTTCAGGTAGGCTATATTGTTTATTGACCACATACGAGTTTAAGGCTATTCGGAAGTTAGAGCTGTAGACATTGATATTAACCCTCTCACCACGGAAGGGCTCTTGAACGCCCATAAAAAAGCATATAACAGGTACCCAGAAGGGCTCTTGAACGCCCAGTGGTTGAAAGCCTGTGAGCTTCGTGTGCGAGGCGTCGGTCCGACGCATGTAAACAACAGCCGGCTGGACCGACGCCCCGCATCTCCGGCCACAAGAAGGAGAGCGTCGCTTGTTCGTGTGTGCCTGTATGTTGTTGTTAAGTATCGAAAAGTAGTGTAAAGTGGCTGTTTTGTCCATAAAGTTATCTCCAATGAAATCATCATCACAACTCAACCAGTTGACTTAGAGAGCTCTACTTAATGCCATTCTACAGGTAAATAACACAGCTACGCTTGGGGATGCGCGGGAATGCGGGAAGCAGTCTGATTAACAAATATACGGTAGCCTAGCCTAGACGTTTTTCGGCCAAAACACCCGGGTTTCGAGGAATATATATATAATACATAGCCGGGGCTGGAGGGTTAAGGGGAGATCTCCACTTGAGGGATTTTTTTCTTGACCCCTTTCTCCCTCATGTTTAGCCCCATTGCTTTTGATATTATAAAACGTTTCCCCCATTAGTTTAGCGATTTTAAGAACTTTCACCCCATATTAAGACCTTCGTGCCATTCAGGTGTTGATTTTATCCTGGCGAGCGATAGCGAGCCTGTAATTTAAGAGGAACCGGCCTTTGGCCGGGACGTTTTTCTACCGAAAAATGTACAAATTTATCTTGAAAGGGGGTCAAGGGGGTGACATTTTTAGATTGCTGGAGGAGTAGGAAACAAACTAAAAACCTCCCCTTAACCAGACGTGCAATAATAATGTAGGTTTCTGATCGATAAGAAATACCGGTATGTTAAATTTGAATATTTGTACTGTAGGCTATATCAATGTATTCCAATCGTATTTCAATTCTGCTAAATATCAGTGTTAAAAAAAATCCAACTTCCTAATAGTCATAAACTCGCAAGTCATCAATTATCAATTATGAAACCTTGGCTTATATATGATGTAGAGAAGTACCGACAGTACAGTACCGGTAGTTCATATTATTTTGTCCATCAAATAATGAAAATGAGCTGCTATTGGAATAATATTTTACCAGGTGAAAAACAATAACTACCGTACGGTACTGTAGGCCTATAGGAAAGAGTGCAGTACAAGTAACATGTGAATAAGAAAGTGGTGGAAAGACTACCGTACCACATGAGAAAGAGTAGTGTGTTTAGAATGTTGATAGTGCACTCTAATTACCGTCTTTTCTCATGGATAATGCCTAGCTACAACTCCTAGTAAGAGAACAATACAGTAGTCATGTTTCAAAGCTTGAGGGTGTTGCAAAGGTGTTTTCTGCAGTAGAATCTAGGACATTCCAAACAAAAGTGGGTATAATCCTGTGTAGCGGGTGGACCTGTACATATATCTCAATAATTTGGTAATGCTACAATATATTTTTACGTTTTACATTAATAAATAGTCCACTAATATACAGTGCTAGGTTAGGTTAGGTTAAAGATATTGTTCAATGTTTCTTAGTAAATCGGCATCTGAAACACGGTTCCTCCCGCTACACAGGATCTTACCCAAAAGTGTTATAGAGATCGCCACCTGTAAGTGGCACCGATTAGCGTGTCGCCCATCGGTAATTTGTTTAGGGTTTATTCCCCTAGATGGATTGCCCGCCAAGGCTATCGAGTCCCATCCACCCGGAAAGACCCCTTTCAGATACCATGGGGGACTGTTATCACCAGAGACACCCCTATCACAGGGGGACCGCGTAACACCAGAGTCACCCTACTACATTAGCATATAGGGGACGAGTGGAGGAGGGGATTTACCCAAACTCTTCAGGGAAGCCCAGGGACCCTGACTCATACATCAGGGAGATGAGGGCCTAGGTTGTGCCATTCAGGGCTGGGGACTGGTTAGTGTAGGAAGAGGACTTTCCCCACACTATGAAGAGGACCGCAATGTGCAAGAAGGACATGGAGGACGTGTACAAGCAACCAGACTCCTCTGAGTCCTCCAGAACCCCCTCACACATCATAGTCAAGACCCTCACCTTCATCAATACTAAATCCCATGAATAATAAGAAACATAAGAAAATGGGAGTCTGCAAAAAGCCGATCGGCCCATACAAGGCAGATCCCTGTCACACCCAACCCCACTTACAAGGCCCAATTATAGGCCCAACTCACTAATACCTTGAGTACTGACCCCATCAAAACGGTCCGAGATTAACACAAGATAACGGGGGTCTGCTGAGCGCCGATTGGCCCACACCTGGTATATCCCCCTCACACCCAACCCAGCTCGTCCATATGCCTATCTAATTTTATCTTAAAGCTCCCTATCATTCTTGATCCCACTATATCACTTGGTACCGGTAACCTATTCCACCCATCTACAACTCTGTTACCAAACCAATATTTGCCTATATCTTTTCTGAAACTAAATTTATCTAATTTATAATAATTTGTTCGAGTTCTTTCGCTATCACTGAGCTTCAGTACATTTTTCATGTCTCCTTTATTTACCCCACTGAACCACTTGAACTCTTCTATCATATCCCCTCTAACTCTGCGTCTTTCTAACGAATGTAAGCCTAATTTTTTCAACCTTTCTTCATATGGTAGATTTCTAATATTATGAATCATTTTTGTCATTCTTCGCTGTACTCTCTCCAAGGAATCTATATCCATTCTGTAATAAGGACACCAAAATTAGACAGCATAATCCATATGAGGTCTCACTAATGACAAGTAAAGTTTCAAGATAACATCGGCAGTTCTGTTACTCACACTCCTTGAGATGAACCCCAGAATCCTGTTTGCCTTGTTACGTACGCTTATACACTGTTTTCTAGGTTTCAAATCGTTGCTAACAAACACACCCAAATCTTTCTCGCAGTCTGAGTTTTCTAATTCAGCATTAGCTAGTTTATATTTTGCATTAGTATTCGTCTTCCCTATCTTTAATACCTTGCATTTGTCAATGTTAAAATTCATCTGCCACTTTACTGACCATTCGTGTAAGGTATCTAGATCCCTTTGGAGGCACTCTATGTCACTATCTAAATCTATTGGTCTCCCTATTTTGGTATCGTCTGCGAATTTACTTATCCTACTAGTTATACCTAAATCAAGGTCATTTATGTATATGATAAATAACAGAGGACCCAATACAGATCCCTGGGGGATACCACTTTTGACTGATCCCCACTGACTTAGTACCATTTATGCTGACTCTCTGCTTCCTACCAATTAGCCATGACCTAATCCATCCTAACAACGCCCCACCTATTCCATGCGCCTCAACCTTTCTCATCAATCTCTCATGAGGGACTCTGTCGAAAGCTTTACTGAAATCTAAATATATAATATCATATGATTTGTCATTATCTACTGCTTCATATACCTCTGAGAAAAAGCTAAGCAAATTAGTAAGGCAAGAACATCCCTGAGTGAATCCATGCTGAGAAGAATTGAATAAGTTAAATGTTTCTAAGTGGTTTCTCATTTTCCTAGCAATAATTGACTCTAGTAGCTTTCCTATGATTGAAGTGAGACTAATGGGACGATAATTTGATGCCATGGATTTATCACCTTTTTTGAAGATCGGAACTACATTTGCAAGCTTCCAAGCTTCTGGAACTATACCTGTTTCTAATGACTTGTTAAAAAGAAATGTTAAAGGGTAACTTAACTCATCTCTGCATTCTTTTAATACTCTAGCATATACCTACCTCATCAGGACCAGGTGATTGCTGAGGCTTCAGTCTGTCAATTTCCTTAAGCACATCATTTCTACTTATAGTACCGTACTTAACCTATTTTCTATACTATCGCTATATACCTTACTGACTTCTGGAATCTGTGCCAAATTTTAATTTGTGAAAACGGATAGAAACTGACTATTTAATGTACTGCACATTTCTAAATAATTTTCTGTCATTTCTCCTATCGAAGTTTTAAGGGGGGCCTTTTACATTTCTAACTTTAGATTAATATAGTTGGTAAAAAGCTTTAGGGTTATTTTTTGAGTCATTGGCTATCCTTATTTCATAATTTCATTTTGCTGTCCTAATTTCCTTTTTGACCTGTCTTGATAGAGTCTGATAGTAAATAAGTACCGGTAGGTGTCAGATAGTAAATAAGTAGGTGAGTTTCGCCTTTCTTAATTTTTCTATATACTGTACAGTATTCCTTTCCTTTTTCCTATAAGATCTATTAGTTTATTATTCATCCATTTTGGTTGGTTCTGTATCGATCTAAATCTTCTTTCGGGGATATATTTCTGTACCAAGGGCATTTGGGGTCTGGGGGTCGAGCTAATCCTGTGGAGGTGTTTGTTTAGGCCTATGCATTTATGAGGCAGGTGATGGAGAAATTGATGTTCCTTATTTAGGATCATATTTATGGATAGGGTGAAGAATAATTTAAGATGCCTTGGTGTTGTTCCAAGAATAGCTTGGCGAGCTCTGCGCCTCTTATCAGTTTTATTATGCGGAACATGTTGTACAGGATGTTTATTCATGGGGTAGGTACCGGGTAGTAGACGATACTGTTTAGGAGGTACGGTATCTAGTCTATAACCGCTTCATCCATCATTGTACAGTATTCCCTCTGATCTGTAGATACAAGGAGTCCATTTTTGCTTTATGTTTGGGAGAAATTGATGATGTGCTGAATATTTTACACTAAGGTTTTATGGAATTTAGGATTAGGTGACAGAAGTAGGTGGAGTGAATATTGGGAGTCTCTATATAGGATACCGGTAACTGACTGCCGTACCAGTATCATGTGTAGGGTGTTAGATATTCTAAACTGCTTTGGGGATGGATGTAGTTTTCGGGCGTACGGTCGTCATGTTGTGCGCTCGCAGTTACTTTCCCGTCTATTTCGACGCTATATTTTCTGCTATTTGCCCCCTTTCATTACTACATGAATACTAGGTTAGGTTAGGTTAGGTTGTTTGGTTAGGCTAATGTATTTTTATATCCAAAGGCAGTCAAAATAGACGGGAACATGATGGGAAAGGTCCGACGCCACTACGCGTAGTGTAAACAAAGCTGGCGGTACGCCCGCACTTAACATTCTTGCCCTGCTTTGAAATGTCTTCTGGAAAGCAAATAATTGAGAGGTAGTAATGGAATGAGTGGGAGCAACTTTCACATGACCGACAGATACCTGTACTGTATTTAGTAGCCTATAAGCCTACGGTATGTTTATGGAAGTTGAGGGAGTTTTGTGAGCCTTATAATATGTTTACCTTTCCAAGCAGATGATGACAATTTTATAGTACATGTTTTGTGTCTAAAGTATGTGCAAAGAATTTTAATCAACTTTTGAAAGGATCTTACCGTAAACTGGGGTAACTTCGGACATTTTTCGAGGTGTTTTAACAATTTCTCCTGAGTGTAAACACATTATAGAGATTTAACTAGGTCAAGTGATATATGGTGATAGTGCACCGTAATCCAGGAAGCCTCCTAAAATTATCCCCCATAATAAGAGAGCTATCCTTATCCTAAATGATGTCCGAAGTTTGCTTGAAAAGTTGAAAATTTCGGACATGTATGGATAACTTCGGACATAGGTGATTTCTTATGGAAAATGATTGCCAAAAAAGCTGGGAGAACTTCGGACGTACGTTCGTGGCCTTTTTTCATTCATTTTTCGGCTCCTACTATTTTATATGAATATTTTATTGTTGCTGCTTATTCCTGTCCGATGTTTAAGTGGAAAATGCACAGTCAATACTTTTAGGCATGTATAATCAGTATAGGAGGGGGATATATACGATGTTTAACATATATTCTGTTTGGATCTGTTCTCGTTAGGCATTGAGCTCACTCTTAGAAAATATTGAGCAGGAAAAATAACCAATGCTGTCTAATCAATAACTCGAAAATTAACTAGGCCTATTGAAAAAATATAGGTATGTATACTATATCACTGCATATACACTTTTATGAATTTGAGCATTTTTATAGGTATAACGTTACTAACGTATTTGTTGGTGTTTCTTTCGGCAGATAAAAAAAAATTTGGACAAGCTATATGCCTCTCCTAATTTATATATATTATATATCCAGAATTGTCCGAAATACATAAATCGGTTAGCATATTATCATATTTTTATGGGTTTTTGGACTCAGAGAATGATTATTTGATCTTTTACCACCATGTTAATGATGGACAAGTATTGTGAATGATTTTCATAGGGCAAATAATAACAAACGATTGTTTTGTTCCATGTCCGAAGTTAGCACGTTTTTTTTTTTAAACACAATCGGTTAAATGATAGTGTTCTAGCTAGAGCGTTATACAAGTGTAACAAATTTCCTTTGGTGGATGTTGTCTCTGGTAATGTTACTACAAAATTATATCAGTCACTACATCATTCATACAAACAAATTTCTTCAAGGTGATAGAAGTTTGGCAGGGTAGCAAAAAATGTTCATATTTTCATCATATATATAATATTGTTTTAATGTCAGTTTCCTAGGACTTTTACATGCTCTTCCTTTGCCATTTCGGTAAGATTAGGAGTAGTGGGCGTACCACTACCAACATACAGCATAACTCATCTAGAAAACATTAACCTAACCAAACAACCTAACCTAACCTAGTATTCATGTAGTACCGTACTAGGTTAGGTTAGGTTAATGTTTTATTGATGAGTTATGCTGTATGTCGGTAGTGGTACGCCCACTACTCCTAATCTTACCGCCATTTCTCTAAACGGACCCCACAAAAAAACCAATAAAAAGCATTTCCATTATATAATGACAATGTCTAATTACTTATTATTGCCGATGTCCGATGTTATCACCGCAGTACGAAGTTATCCCACTTTACGGTATTTAGAAGATTAATTATAATGCCAGCAGTCTGAAATTTCTTTACTTTTAGAGGCCCTATCTAAGCCAAATATAATCCTCTAGCAGTAGCATTGAATAACTAAAATTAATGGTACCATACAGTACAGTATTCTGATTGAATCAGGTTGAAGATGGAGGTAAATGTGTCAAGGTGAGAGATAGCTTCTGTGTTTATGTTTATGGGTGAAGGTCGATGCAATACTAGACCAAGATCAGAGAGAGAGAGGGAGAGGGGGGATGCACACTTAGACAAATGGAGCAAGAGAAACTTATACAGACATACAAAAGTTGACAATAAAAGCTCATGTGTGCCTTGCCTTACCTTGTGTTGAGTTCGCCACACTTCTAGCGGCACCGAGGAGCGCGCTGCCCCTCGTTCTGGGTGGTGTAATACCCACTTACAACAACATAATCCAGTACTTAGTGTTGTACTGGTTTTAGACCTGTCGTCCATGGCTCCTCTGTCACCTGATATTCTTGAGTGTGTAGGAACTAGGGAGGGTTTTAGTAAGCTCAATCTTGGGTCGTGTCAGCCTCAAGTCCACAACTCATATTCTAGTCTAACTTAAGGAGAGACTGGCTGTTTCGTCTATTAATTAATTTATTCATATATTTTTTTAGTTTCCTCCCTAGACCTCCATCAAGCTTAGAAAAACACCCCCTAGACCCCCCTTCAAGATAAATTTGTACATTTTTCGGTAGAAATTTTTTCCGCCCAAAGGCCGGTTCCTCTTAAAATTGCAGGCTCGCTTTCGCTCGCCACGAAATAATAGACACCTAAATGGCACGAAAGGTCTTAAAATTGACAAGAAAATGGGGCGAAAGGTCTTAAAATCACCAAACTAATGAGCCGAACGTCTTATAATCTCAAAACTAGTGGGGCTAAACATTGGGGAGAAGGGGGTCCACAAAAACGGTCTGCCTCCCTTTAATAACAATCCTAACCTAACGTCCTAACCTAAATATAACAATCCTAAACCAACGTCCTAAGCTACACATAACACTCCTAACCTACCTGGTATCGTTTTAAGTCCTAACCTACACATAACCATCCTAACCTAACATACTAACTAACACATAACAATCATAACCTAACTCACACTATACCGGTACACACTTCTTTGTATCTTACCTAGCCTAACTTAAGGGGAGATCTCCACTTGAGGGATTTTTTTCTTGACCCCTTTCTCCCTCATGTTTAGCCCCATTGCTTTTGATATTATAAAACGTTTGCCCCATTAGTTTAGCGATTTTAAGAATTTTCACCCCATATTAAGACCTTTCGTGCAATTCAGGTGTCGATTGTATCCTGGCGAGCGATAGCGAGCCTGTAATTTAAGAGGAACCGGCCTTCGGCCAGGACATTTTTCTACCGAAAAATTTACAAATTTATCTTGAAAGGGACTCAAGGGGATGCAATTTTAAGCTTGATGGAGGTCTAGGGAACAAACTAAATACCTCCCCTTAACATGCCAAACATATTTCTTACTATGTGGGAAGGGTTTTATGTCAACTCAATCCCAGGTCTCAAGCATAACTCATATTCTAGTCTATGAACCACTGTGTATAATTGGCATGTGTACTCTACTGTAAATAGTTTAATATATGTAACCTTCCAATAGATGGCAGTGGTCGTAACAATGTTGGCAGACAGCTGACCCCATTTGGCAGGTCCACCACTTGGCAGTTTGCTAGATACTTGTCGTTTTATTTATATGTTTTATATGTTTTTGTGTTTATATATTTTCAGCAGTCTGTTTATTAAGGTATTCATATTTATTTACAGAGTGTATTAACCCTTTCACGCATTTATGACGCAGAGGTTGCCAGATTATCAATAAGAAATAGAGTCCTCTCACTCTTATAATTACCTCCAAAATTAGTTTTCTGCCCACAGCTAACTCAAAGACAACTGCAGAGGTTGAAGTAACTAAACTAGAGGTTCCTAAATACCTCTGATGGTCACAAAGGCTTTAACCCTCTCCGACATATGACGCGATTTTGAGCCTATTAGGGATACTTTAAAGCTTTTGTTACCATCAGGGGTATTTAGAAACCTTTAGTTTAGTTACCGGGTACTTCAACCTCTGCAGTTGTCTTTGAGTTAGCTGTGGGCAGAAAACAAATTTTGGAGAGGTAATTATAAGAGTGAGAGTTCTTATTGCTAATCTGGCAACCTCTGCGTCATATGAGTCTGAAAGGGTTAAAGTATCCCCAATAGGCTCAAAATCGGGTCATATGTCGGAGAGGGTTAAGTAACTTTATTGTTTGACATAATTTGAATTATAAATCACACTTTTATCTTTGCATATATACATATACTATACAATAATATACGGTACCGTACTAAAAGATTATTGATTCAGCTTTGTTTTAACACCCTGCCATTTATACAGAACCGTACAGTAGGCCAATGTGCATATCGATAGGAGGAATATTTTGTTTACACTTCGCTCCCCTTCCATATGCAGTTTAGTCAGAATTAATGAGATAATTTACTGTACTCGGTATAGCTAGTCTTTAACCCATACTGTACCGGTGGCATCCTTTTCATTATATTCTGGCAACTATTAGACGATTTTACTAAGATTAGGAACTTTGGAAGGACATCTACCCATTACAGGACTACAGACTATCTCAATCCTTACACAGTAGCTACCATATGTCTTTCCAAACCTATATATAAAAAAAAAAAAATGTACCGGTAACATGACGTAACTTCGGACGGGGAGATAACTTCGGACACTCTAGAAAGAATATACTGTACAATGAACCACAGTTATGGGATAAATAAATGATGTTATGGAAAAACAAGTACTGTATGTCTTCGGTGTTCTTCCATAACTGTAGGTTACATCATTTTATCCAGAAATGTCCGAAGTATACCCTCCGTCCGAAGCTAGGCCATTTCACGGTAGCTGAAATCAAATATAAAAGACGTCTCCATTACAGAAGGGGTTAATATGTATGCTTGTGGTAATAAAGGCCTACAGCTATAACCTTACACAGAGTCACTCCAGTAATGCATGCCCTCATTATTTTTTCAGAGTTGATTTAACCCACTCTGGCGCTTCCGGGCTTTGACGTACACAATAGTTGGTGAGTTCAGGCGAGGCACAACACTTTTATTTGGTTCCCGGACATCTCAACCAGTAGACCATTTCAACCAACCCCAACCAAACCAGTGCCATAATGTAGTACTGACCTAACCTAACCGTATTGGTTGATTTGGTACTGGTTGAGAGCTACTGGTTGAAATGGTCTACTGGTTGAGTTTTCCGGTCACCCTTTTAGTTGTATTCAACTGTGCTAGGGCGGATTGTTTGTATGGCAACGCTTATTTGTTTTGCGTTGAGGGGGCCCACCTCGCTTTTTTTCTTCTTTCCCTCTCTCTTTGGCTTATATCCATTCGGCCCCATTCAGCCTACTGTTTTAAGACGTTTACCCCCATCCAGATGTCAATATTTTCCTGGCGAGCGTAAATGAGCCAGCATATATATATATGTGGTATATATTTTTTTTACAGCAAGCTAAATTTGTAAATTTTTCGATAGAAAAATTTGATTTTTCCATACAATGATGGCTCGCTATCGCACGCCAGGAAGAAATCGACACCTGGAATGGGGATAAACGTCTTAAAACAGTTGGCTGAATGGGGCCGAATGGATACCAGCCAGAGAAAAAAGCAGGTGACCCCCCTTAAGACAGATTGTTTGTATGGCAACACTGTTTTGTTTCTGATTATTTTTGACCTACCTACACAAATGACTGTTATCTCTAATATATTGATTTTTACTGTATATATATATATTTAGTTTGCAGTACAGTATTTAGTTTTTAATTCTACTTTATATTAGTTTGTGACATTATATATATGGAAGCACTGACATACACCTGTTGTTCAGGAACCGCATTTTGTTGGTGGTGATTGTCTGGGGAGATCTCCACGTGAGGGATTTTTTTCTGGACCCCTTTCTCCCTCATGTTTAGCCCCATTGCTTTTGATATTATAAAACGTTTGCCCCATTAGTTTAGCGATATTAAGAACTTTCACCCCATATTAAGACCTTTCGTGCAATTCAGGTGTCGATTTTATCCTGGCGAGCGATAGCGATCCTGTAATTTAAGAGGAACCGGCCTTTGGCCGGGACATTTTTCTACCGAAAAATGTACAAATTTATCTTGAAAGGGACTCAAGGGGGTGTAATTTTAAGCTTGATGGAGGTATAGGGACCAAACTAAATACCTCCCCTTAAATTGACAAAAGTTAATCATTTCACTTAATCGATAAAGAACAACTAACTTGACTGTTATTTCATGTGTCTCTTGTTGGTGGACTTGACTGGGCTGATTGATTGATTGATTGATTGATGCATTTGTCTTGGCTTGCGATTGTATATACGTCCTTCCTACATTGTGTGGATCAGTATGACTTGGTTTGGGAGTCTTTATTTACCTATTTGGTGTTTTAGATCAGTTTGTTTTTGCAGTAAATGTATGGATTAAGGGGAGATAATCTACTTAAGGTATTTTTTTTTCTGGACTCCTTTCTCCCTCATGTTTAGCCCTGGAATTGTTTTTCTAATTTTAAGACGTTGCCCATTATTTTGACGATTTTAAGAACTTCCAACCCATTTCTGTCAATTGTAAGACCTTTCGTGCCATTTAGGTGTCGATTTTATCATGGCGAGCGATAGCGAGCCTGTAATTTAATTAATTCTACCGAAAAATGTACAAATATATCTTGAAAGGGGTTCAAGGGGGTGTAATCTTAAGCTTGAAGGATATCTAGGGACCAAACTAAACACTTCCCCTTAACTTGAATGTGATGGTATTGATATTTGGCTCTTATTTGTGTGGATGAAAATAACAACTGTGCTTGACTTTATGTGGGCTGTGAAACTTACCTGGCGATGCTTTTCTGTTGCTGTTTGCTTTCCCTTTTCATTGTTTCTCCAGCTTTAAATGGAATCGCATGAGACAAAAACTGTCCATCATTGGTGCTGCTTCATTGGTTAACAAGGTAGGGCTATGGGTGTGTTGTTTATAATGCTAGGCGTACTTTGTCTTCAGTGTACCAATTCCAGACGGTAGGTATGGTACGGTACCAATTGTATTTGCAGGTACTGTCACCGTACCAGTACTGGTGTACCGTATATACAGTACAAGTACTGTATGAAGTGGAGCATCACATCTTTAATATAGCGTAGGTACTGGCTTAAGGGGAGATATCCACTTGAGGGATTTTTTTCTCTTTATCCCTTTCTCTCTCATGTTTAGCCCCATTGCTTTTGAGATTTTAAGACGTTCGCCCCATTAGTTTGGGACTTTCACCCCATTTATGTCACTTTTAAGACCTTTCGTGTCATTTAGAGGTCGATTTTTTCCTGGCGAGCGATAGCGAGCCTGTAATTTAAGAGGAACCGGCTTTCGGCCGGGAAATTTTTCTACCGAAAAATTTACAAATTTAGCTTGAAAGATGGTCTAGAGGGTGTAATTTTAAGCTTGATGGAGGTCTAGGGAACAAACTAGAAACCTCCCCTTAATTCAAGTACTTGATGTTCAGAGGCTGGGCCTAACATTCGTGATACTCCACCGCTGCATCCTTTCAGTGTGTCTTGTCAGAAGGTCCATCTTGTCCGGTATTGAAGATAAAGCTGTCCAGCAGTTTACTGTGTAACCAGTCACTGGTGGTTCAACTGGCAACAACTCTATTTCTTAGGACCCTGTTCAGTTCCCTTTTGAATCAGTCCACTGGACACCCAGTACAGTATATATATTTTGCACTTCCCTTGGGCCGCTGTGGCCCAAAAATATCGTCTCTGTCTCTGTTGAGAGTACAGCCCTAGTTTCTTGAGCCAATCCCAGTAGCTAAGGTCCCTCAGCCTTTGAATGTTTCTCTTTGAGACCCTTTGGACCAACTCGAGCTAATCATTTATCTTGTCTTATTAAGGGGAGATTTCCACTTGAGAGACTTTTTTCTTGACCCTTTCATGTCTAGCCCCATTGCTTTTGAGATTTTAAGACGTTTGCCCCATTATTTTGACGATTTTAAGAACTTTCAACCCATTTCTGTCAATTTTAAGACCTTTCGTGCCATTTAGGTGTCGATTTTATCCTGGCGAGCGATAGCGAGCCTGTAATTTAAGAGAAACCGGCTTTCAGCCGGGACATTTTTCTACCGAAAAATGTACAAATTTATCTTGAAAGGGGCTCAAGGGGGTGTAATCTTAAGCTTGAAGGATATCTAGGGACCAAACTAAAAACCTCCCCTTAATGCCAGGTTCTAAAAATGTACCACATATTTCACTTTAAAATCTTCTTAATAACTGAGTAATTTAGATAGAAACTTTTTCAATTTTCGGTGAGCTGGAAATAAACCGACTGTAGTGTATGTCAAAGGGTGAACAACACAAAGGGGATAGGTTTGTTTGGGTGAACTAGCGGTGACAACAACAACAACACTACTTCCTGTACCTCACACACCACACACCCTGTCACTTCCTGCTGATAGTCTACACACACACACACACACACACACACACACACACACACACACACACACACACACACACACACACACCGTCACTTCCTGCTGACACACACATCCTTCCCTCCCTCCCTCCACTATCTATCGAACTATCTATCTGTCTGTCTGTCTATCTATCTATCGTTTGGTTAAAGCTAACTGTCTTATAATGCAGGGTAGATAGTAACAATACGATCAATGAAACACTGATCAGGAATAGATTAGCAGACAGGATGAGTCAAAGACTATAATATACAGTATACTGTATAGGCTATACGAGAGAGAGAGAGAGAGAGAGTGTGTGTGTGTGTGTGCGCGCAACAACAACTGATCGTGAACTTGTGACCTTTATAATGTACCTTACCTTCCTTCCCTGTGTGTCATCCTTTACCTAGAGAGAGAGAGAGACCCCCCACCCCCCTTCCCTTACCAGAGAGAGAGAGAGAGAGAGAGAGAGAGAGAGAGAGACCCCCCACCCCCCTTCCCTTACCAAAAGACGTCGTTGGTTGGGAAGGGGTTAAAGGTATATTGGTAGTAATAAACCTAGCAAATATAAGGATAGTAAGTATAAAATTTATATTAAGGGGAGATTTCCACTTGCGGGATTTTTTTCTGGACCCCTTTCTCCCTCATTGCTTTTGACATTTTAAGACGTTCGCCCCATTAGTTTAGCGATTTTAAGAACTTTCACCCCATTTATGTGACTTTTAAGACCTTTCGTCCCATTTAGGTGTCGACTTTTTTTCCTGGCGAGCGATAGCGAGCCTCTAATTTAAGAGGGACCGGCCTTCGGCCGGGACATTTTTCTACCGAAAAATGCACAAATTTATCTTGAAAGGGGTCATGGGGGTGTAATTTCAAGCTTGATGGAAGTCTAGGAAACACACTAAAAACCTCCCCTTAAGTGTTTGTGTTTGAAAATTCATGATAACCCATTAATGACTATTTCCATTCACACATATTCATAGCCTCCGATAGTGCAGTTGGGATATTGTACATGCTAAGATTGGTACGCAGGATTCGAAACTGCATAATACATCGTAGGCTTGTGCAACATTCTTTAACTGTCTTCGTGGTGCAATGCATAAGTGTGTTGGTTTTCGGTGTGAGCATCCTGGGTTCGAATCCCCGGACTGCCACATGTGTTTGTTAATTTCATTAATCGAGTTTAGGAGTAAGGTTGGTTAGTGGAGAGAACATAATAATACACTTAACCCCTTCTGTACCGGCGACGTCATTTTAACTTTATTCTGGCTACTATTAGACGATTATATTCAATTTCAGAAGGGCCTCCAGCAATTAACAGGCTTCGATCTATCTCAATTAACCCTTTTTTACTACCACATATCCTTCTCAAGCTCACAAAATCGTGTAAATATGGCTAGAATGAAAATGAAAATACTGCTGATACAGAAGGGGTAAATATTTGACAGTGTTCTCTATTCAAATCGCCACGGGCAGTAATCTAGATACAGACGTGGCATTTTGTTCACTTGGTGTTGCTATAGTTACATTTTTTTTTTTTTTTTTTTTTTTTTTTTATGTGATTGAAGGAGGCAAAAGGCAGAACTGCCTATAGCGAGTGCCTCCCCCATAGTTGAAAGAGTGACAGGGCCAAAATAAGGGACGTTCGAGCCAAAATGCCTGGACACACGGAGTTTGAAGCAATTTGTCATAGGAGCAGGGAAAGACTGATTCTGGGAGAGAGTTCCAGAGCTCAGCTGTTGTTAGAAGAAAGTTTGAGAGTAACGTTTCACTCTTGGGTTGGAGAGTTGCACAGAGTAGGGGTGGGATTGAGTTGCAAGACGGGTACCACGTGCCCTACGTAAAGGAGGTGGTATACACTGGGAAAGCTCTGAGGAACACTGATTATTATAGTAGTGATAGAATAGCGAGAGAGATGCAACATTGCGGCAGAGAGAGAGATTGTGTGATAAAGTGTGTGTTATTGTGTGAGATATGCCGGTAGAGTGTGTAGGCCTATGTGTGTGTGTGTATGAGATATAATATGTGTATGTGAGATATACCGGTAGTGTGTGTGTGTGGCCATGCGGTGGTGTGTTTAAGGGGAGATTTCCACTTGAGGGACTTTTTCTTGACCCCTTTCTCCCTCATGCCTAGCCCCATTGCTTTTGAGATTTTAAGACGTTTGCCCTATTAGTTTGGTGATTTTAAGAATTTCCTCCCCATTCTGTCAATTTTAAGATCTTTCATGTCATTTAGGTGTCGATTTTATCCTGGCGAGCGATAGCGAGCCTGTAATTTAAGAGTAACCGGCCTTCGGCCGGGAAAATTTTCTACCGAAAAATGTACAAATTTATCTTGAAAGGGGGTCAATAGGGGGAGAGAGAATAGCATCTCTCTCGCTATTCTATCGCTACTATAATAATCAGTGTTCCTCAGAGCTATCCCAGTGCATACCACCTCCTTTACGTAGGGCACGTGGTACCCGTCTTGCAACTCAATCCCACCCCTACTCTGTGCAACTCTCCAACCCAAGAGTGAAACGTTACTCTCAAACTTTCTTCTACTCAACATCTGAGCTCTGGAACTCTCTCCCAGAATCAGTCTTTCCCTCTTCCTATGACTTAAATTGCTTCAAACTCCGTGTGTCCAGGCATTTTGGCTCGAACGTCCTTTGATTTTGGCCCTGTCACTCTTTCAACTATGGGGGAGGCACTCGCTATAGGCAGTTATGCCTTTTGCCTCCCTCAATCACATAGAAAAAAAAAAAAAAAAAAAGGGGGTGAAATTTTAAGATTGCCGGAGGAGTAGGAAACAAACTAAAAACCTCCCCTTAATTAAAGGTACCGGTAGCCTACAGAATTGACTACATATTTAGGTCTGTAGGTACCGGTACTTTACATGCAGTTTGGGGCGACATTTCAAGGGTACATAGCCTACATCTTTAAAATACTTTGAAACGTAGTGTTTTAGGTTAACCCGTACAGCCCCAGCGACGCGCCTGACGCGTCGGCGATGTATGTAACGCACAGCCCCAGAGACGCGCCTGGCGCGTCGCCCCAATTGCGCCGACCGTGACCTCAGGTGTAGCCACTCAAGAGGGCTCAGATTTGTATGGGAACTGTGTACGTATCCCACGCACCCGTGCCGATGGTTGAAAACTCTCAAAGTCCACGTGCGTGCGCGCGAGCACGCAATAACCTGTTTTTTTGGGATAATTGCCTTCAATTTTTTACTCTTATAAAATCCGTTTTCGGGGGCTCTGTAGGACCATTTTTTAAGCTTTTTGAGCAGTTTTTCGTGGTTTTTCCTTCATTCCTAACCCATTCGCTATTGTTTCTGGAATAAAACCATTTTTTGAAAACCGGCCGGGTTCTGGTGCGCAAACATTACAAAACTAGCCGGGGCTCCACGGGTTAAGTCAAGTTTGATCTAAATAATTTTATTTAGGTGTAAAGATCGACAAATGTACTCGCAAGCATGCATAATTAACGTTTGTACCGATAAACACACCGTTACGTGTGTGTGTGTGTGTGTGTGTGACCGTAATTGCCAATACGTACATCAACATTCTCGTCACCCCCGTATATGATTTACACCCACGACCTTAACCCTCTCCGACATATGACGCGATTTTGAGCCTATCAGGGATACTTTAAAGCCTTTGTTACCATCAGGGGTATTTATAAACCTTTAGTTTAGTTACTTCAACCTCTGCAGTTGTCTTTAAGTTAGCTGTGGGCAGAAAACTAATTTTGGAGAGGTAATTATAAGAGTGAGAGAACTAGTTCTTATTGCTAATATGGCAACCTCTGCGTCATATGAGCCTGAAAGGGTTAAGGGGAGGTTTTTAGTTAGTTCGCTAGACTTCCATCAAGCTTGACATTACAGCCCCTAGACCCCCTTTCAAGATACATTTGTACATTTTTCGGTAGAAAAATGTCCCGGCCTTCTTAAATTACAGGCTCGCTACTGCTCGCCAGGAAAAAATCGACACCTAAATGGCACGAAAAGCCTTAAAATTGACAGAAATGTGGCGAACGTCTTAAAATCTCAAAAGCAATGGGGCTAAACACGAGGGAGAAAGGGGTAAACAAAAAAATCCCTCAAGTGGAAATCTCCCTTTAACTATGTATAACCCATGGTCCAGTACGCAGTGTGATGCATTGGTAACGTCACACAACACTTATCACACCGTCACACTATCCCCGTGCTATTACGTCACCGGCACCGCTAGACAGTTACAGGAGTTTTAAGAGGAGATGGAGCGTTTTTCTGGTCTCCCTTCATGTTTAGCCCCATTAGTTTTGAGATTTTAAGATGTTTGCCCCCATTAGTTTGTCGATTAAGACCTTCCGCCCCATTTCCTTGTCAATATTAATACCTTTCGTGATATTTAGGTGTCGATTTTTTTGCTGGTGAGCCTGTAATTTTGGAAGAACCGACTTTCGGCTGGGACATTTTTCTACCGAAAAATGTACAATTTAATCTACAAGGGGGATATAATGGATGTTTTTTTAAAGTTTGATGGAGGTCTAGGGAGGAAAAAAAACAAAAATCGATCAATAAGCGAACCATCCCCCCTCTTTACCCCATGACACCGCTATACCTTTGATTACGCAGTTTGATAAATCCCTGTTATTTAAGAGGGTATATTATGGAGATCGTATCTACCCATTTGAGTCGCGTAGGCAGATTAGCAACTTAAGGGGCAGATCTCCACTTGAGGGATTTTTTTTTTCTGGACCCCTTTCTTCCTCATGTTTAGCCCCATTGCTTTTGATATTGTAAAACGTTTGCCCCATTAGTTTAGCGATTTTAAGAACTTTCACCCCATATTAAGACCTTTCGTGCAATTCAGGTGTCTATTTTATCCTGGCGAGCGATAGCGAGCCTGTAATTTAAGAGGAACCGGCCTTCGGCCGGGACATTTTTCTACCGAAAAATGTACAATTTATCTTGAAAGGGACTCAAGCTTGTTATTTTTTAATTTTAAGCTTGATGGAGGTCTAGGGAACAAACTAAATACCTCCCCTTAAGTCACCCGCACCACAAGAAAGTAGTACCGGTAGTTTTAACCCCTTCAGCACCATGACACCTTTATACCTTTGATTCTGGCTAAAATTAGATGGTATTATACAGTTTGAGAATGACTAGGAGGGTGTACCAGAGCGAGGTGGAAGTGAGGAAGTATATGAATGAAGGCGGTGCTGGTTGGGAGGTGGGGGCGGTTCGTTCGTGGCCAACCCTTCGGGGATCATGGCGTCAGGCGATAGATAGATAGATAGAAATCGCTATAATATTAAGAGGGTACCGTAAAATGGCCTAACTTCGGTCAAGGGGGTATACTTCGGACATTTCTGGATAAAAGTATATAAGCTACAGTTTTGGGGAAATGGCTCTGCATTATGGAAGAACACCGCAGACATACTTGTTTTTCCATAACATCATGTACCGGTATGCATCCCATTACCGCGGTTCTCTCTGGGCTCTCTGCGAGAGGGCTGGTTATCACACAGAGGCCCACGTCTCTTCAACAAACTCCCACGGCGAATAAGAGACATGAGGGACATCTCGTTAGACAACTTCAAGAGAGCCCTAGATGTCGAACTGCAAAAAGTGCCAGACGAGCCCATCCTCGCAAGGGAGCGAGCTGTCGCTTCAAACAGTCTACTGCACCAAATCACCACCCATAACGAGGGGCGTCGCGCTCCTTGGTGCCGCTAGAGGAGTGGCGAACACATCCAAAGGTATCCAAAGGTAAGGTAAGGTTCATATTTTTTCCCAGAATGTCCGAAATTATATCCCCGTCCAAAGTTACGTCATTTTACCGGTATATTTAGATTGTGTTTACCCATTTACCGGTAGATTATTAACTAAAGAAAATCGTCTAATGGTAACCAGAATATGATGAAAATTACGTCATGGTGGTGAAGGGGTTAAATAGCTTTCTAATTCTTGTCATATTGCATACGTGGCAGCAAAGACACAAGCACAAGTCGTTATCTTGCGTTGTTACGTCATGTGTTGTAGACCGTACGAGTTATGTGTTATGTTCACCACAGTCAGCAATATATATATATATACCGGTATACGTTATATACTGTATATATATATTTTTTTTTTTTTTTTTTTTTTTTTAACTTATGCCTTGTTTGGTAATTTGTTTGGCTCTGTCTTTGGTAACGGCTAAACAACTGAAGGTAGATTGTTTTAAATAACGGAATTATTATAAAGTGTAATTTCCCTATCAGTGTTTGTTAGGGTAGTTCTGGAAGCCAAGGTGACACACATACAAGTCACTCTATCTTGTGTTCTTGCGTCACTTGTTGGAGGAGTGGTGCGTCATTCTCTACACACCCATATGGTCAATAAATAACCTTGTAAAGAACAAATGCCAAGCAGTTTATTTGTGTCTGGATCACGTATTACACACTGTTTGGACACTCGGGTCTTATATATCGCTTTATATCCGTTTGTCTATATATTTACGACACAGCCAGAGAGAGAGTGAGGTATATAACGTGTAATATGGGTTATCTGTTAATCATGTGAGTATAGGCTTGGATATGTTGAGAGAGAGAGAGAGACAGACAGACAGACAGACAGAGAGAGAGAGAGAGGTATATAACGTAAGATATCTGTAAATCATGTAACAGTATCGAGAGAGAGAAACAGACAGAGAGAGATAGAGAGAGAGGTATATAACGTGTAAGATATCTGTAAATCATGTAACAGTATCGAGAGAGAGAGAGAGACAGACAGACAGAGAGAGAGAGAGGTATATAACGTAAGATATCTGTAAATCATGTAACAGTATCGAGAGAGAGAGAGAGACAGACAGACAGACAGACAGACAGAGAGACAGACAGACAGAGAGAGAGAGAGATAGACAGACAGACAGAGAGAGAGAGGTATATAACGTAAGATATTTGTAAATCATGTAACAGTATCGAGAGAGAGAGAGAGAGAGAGAGAGGTATATAACATGCGTAAAATGGGTTATCTGTCAATCATGTGATATGATCGTGATAGGGAGGGAAGCCACGTGGCTCCAATAGATACGGTAACAGACAATATAACCCGTACCGGTACTAATTCAAGAGAAGGACCCCCCTATATTCCAATTCACAGGGTTTCAAGTCAATGCGGCCTCACTCCGAAACGGCCACAACCATAACAACCGCACTCTCCTCACTTAACCCTATTTGGTATGATTTTTTTTTTTTTTTTTTTTTTTTTACATGTTTTGCTGCAGTAGTTTGGATATTTTTAAGACGTTTCACCCCTTAAGTTTGGCAATAATACGCATCCTGAGTAACTTGTGTACCGTATGTTTTTATCCGTCCATACTACTACTACTACTATTAATAATAACAATGATATCATCATTATTTGGCCTATTATTGCTATTATTGTTATTTACACCTGTTGTTTAAAGGTCGGCTTGGTTATCAGTATAGTTTTACATCTCCGAGTGATAAGATATTAAAAGATAAGATATGAGTCTTCATACTTTGAATACTCTGTGCGTGCGTGTGTGTGTCTGAGTGTGTGTGTGTTTTCAATTGATACGATACGAGACCACAATTATATTATATTATTGTATGCAATGTTTTTTGGTGTGACTATATTTTTAATTATAATTTAGGGGGGGGGGGTAATTAGCCACGTAGCAGTTAATCATTTCATGCACCGGGGGTTGCTGTTTAGTATTCAGAAATATATTTAATTATCTTAATCTCATATTTCAATCAATCAATGGGGGCATACAGTACGCCGTGACAGCGCATAGCCGCACTCGACCTCCTACTCCACTCCGGGCGAGACTCCAGGCATCTGCCTGGCCCATATCAAGTATCCTATTGCAAGATTGCTCGACTTGTCTCAGCCATGAATTCCGTGGTCTTCCCCTAGGCCTCCTCCACTCAGGGTTGTCCTATGTAGAGATTACCTCTCCAAAATTAGTGTTCTGTCCCACAGCTTGCTATAAGAAGAAAAAAAACAGTGTTTGACGTTACTAAATTAAAAGTGTCTAAACATCCCTGATGGCCATAAACGCTTATAAGTACCGGTATCCCAGAAAGGGCGCAAATAGCATTAATTAATGCAAAAATAAAAGAAACGACCGGGTCTCTTAACCGTATTCTTGCCAAATGTTAATAATTAACCCTCTCCGACTTATGACGCAATGTTGAGCCTATTAGGGATACTTTAAAGCCTTTGTTACCATCAGGGGTATTTAGAAACCTTTAGTTTAGTTATTTCAACCTCTGCAGTTATCTTTGAGTTAGCTGTGGGCAGAAAACTAATTTTGGAGAGGTAATTATAAGAGTGAGAGAACTATTTATTATTGCTAATCTGGCAACCTGTGCGTCATAAAAACGTGAAAGGGTTAAGAGCACATATGGCAATAACAAACGTTGTAATAGCTGAGCAATTAAGATGAGAACAAGTACATTTATCGCCTACTTAATTACAAATACATTATAATAGTTATCTGTGGATTTGTCCGTTTTCATTAGACAAGATATGGCGCCACATCCTTAGATTATAGCCTACTGTGTGATGAAAGAGAGTGTGTGAGTGAGTGAGTATGTGTGTGATGAAATAGGCCTATACGTGTGTAAGAGAGAGAGAGACTCTGTGAGTGAGTGAATATGTGTGTGATGAAATAGGCCTATACGTGTGTAAGAGAGAGAGAGAGTCTGTGAATGAGTGAGTATGTGTGTGAGAGAGGGATAGTTTGTGTGTGAGAGAGAGTTTGTGAGTGAGTGAGTGTGTGTGAGAGAGAGAGAGAGAGTTTGTGTGTGTGTGAGAGAGAGAGAGTGTGTGTGTGTGTGAGAGAGAGAGTTTGTGTGTGTGTGTGTTTTACGTGTGTTTTTTGTTATGTATAGGCCTACCTGTTAATCTATCCATCTCCAGTTCCTGAATTTGTGTGTGTGTGTGTGTGAGAGAGAGAGTTTGTGTGTGTGTGTGTGTGTTTTACGTGTGTTTTTTGTTATGTATAGGCCTACCTGTTAATCTATCCATCTCCAGTTCCTGAATTTGTGTGTGTGTGTGTGAGAGAGAGAGAGAGAGAGAGAGTTTTTGTGTGTGTGTGTGTGTGAGAGAGAGAGTTTGTGTGTGTGTGTGTGTTTTACGTGTGTTTTGTTATGTATAGGCCTACCTGTTAATCTATCCATCTCCAGTTCCTGAATTTGTGTGTGTGTGTGTGTGTGTGTGTGAGAGAGAGAGAGAGAGAGAGAGGGAGAGTTTGTGTGTGTGTGTGAGAGAGAGAGAGAGAGTTTGTGAGTGAGTGTGTGTGAGAGAGAGAGAGTTTGTGAGTACAAAGGAGTACAAAGGAAATCAAGCAACAACAGGTCTAGTGACCCTTCTAGGTTGCTTGTCCTCCAAAACACTGAGGATCAAGTATCCAAACAGTGGTTTAGAGTGGGTAAGGGAACATTGGAAAGGGAATTACTGCCCTGGAACTAATGTCTGTGGCAGGATTAGGAAGTTAGTAGGGGACAGATGGGTTAGTAACTGAGGGGGGGATAAAGTTATTCATTTACAAACACAGTCAGTCGCGGGTTTGATGCGAGATATTTGTCTAGGCGGAGTTTAAATGAATCAACGGTGATGCAGTCTATAACGTTTCGGGGAAGCCCATTCCACAAGTTGACAACTCGATTGAAGAAGAAATTCTTAGATTCGTGCGAGTTAAA
Source organism: Paralithodes platypus (assembly GCA_032716605.1). NCBI lineage: Eukaryota > Metazoa > Arthropoda > Malacostraca > Decapoda > Lithodidae > Paralithodes > Paralithodes platypus. The sequence goes on along the minus strand of CM064505.1, from coordinate 1,435,652 downwards.
AGATTTACCAATAATTTTGTAACCGTTTCCCCGCGTGTAATTAGATTGGTCGATAGTGAAGTACTTACTACAGTTCATATTGTCGATGCCTTTGATGATTTTGAACACTTGAATTAAGTCACCTCTTAATCTGCGCTGGGTTAAAGGAAATAGATTTAATTCTCTAAGACGCTCTTCGTATGGTTTGTTCTTTAGGCTAGGTATCATTTTGGTAACTCTTCGTTGAACTCGTTCTAGCTTGTTTATATCTTTTTGGTAATAAGGGCACCAGGATTGAACGCAGTATTCCAGAAGAGGGCGGACTAAGGAATTGTAAAGGGTTAGGATAACTTCTTTGGATTTATGCTCAAATGACCTGCCTATAAAGCCAATTATTTTGTTTGCCTTCTTAACAACTTCTGAACATTGTTGACTCGGTTTTAGGTTACTCGATATTGTTACTCCCAGATCGGTTTCTCTGTTTACATTCTTAAGCTGAGTGCGATTCATCGAATA